>JADBJO010003232.1:215000-230000 GCA_016801955.1 Conus betulinus
TTCCACAGCAAAATGTACACACCATAATTTAAAGTGATGTTTTTTTTTTCCAAGCACGATGTCATAAGTAGAATACGTCCAACAATAATCGATTCCTATAATTCCAAACAACGATCCCATGGTGGTTTCAAGTAACCGTTCTTTATCACAGATACCAATCTTTATTATGTCAACGATGAACACGTTTCAGCCATGTTTGTAGTGCACATCTCGTTGGCCATTCTTGTACTTCTTGCTGTCTGTCTTGATTTCATATTTTTTCTACGCATGCGCGTACGCAAACACATACAGACACACAGACACAGACAGACAGACAGACAGACAGACAGACAGACACACACACACACACACACACACACACACACACACACACACACACACACACACACACTCAATCGGAAACATGCTCACGAACCTTGCCATCCCATTTATAGTGGTACTCTCATCAGGTTAAACAACAACAACAACAACAACAACAACAAACCCGTAGCGGTAGTCCCGCTAGTTGCCTCAAAAAACCAAAAAGCAAGAACAAAAACAAACCAGGACAATCGGAAAACATCCCTGACAGGCATGCGCCAATTGCACTACTGCCGGAGAAATCCCTGGCTGAACTCCTGGCAGCGACTGGCACTGGGTCGTCCACCAGGATGGGCCTGTCTCTCAGTGGCAGCAAAGACAGTACTCCCTACGGACTGCCTTTGGTGGCAGATAGTTGCAGCAGCATCATGGCAGGACAGGGGAGAGCACTGCCCGCTACGACACCGCGCTGGTCGCGCTGTTTCCGGAATCGCGAACCCTCGATCTGTGAGGCCGTCTCTGTCCGCGGGTGTATTGGGGGGTTCGAACCGCCGTAGTGCTGACATCTTCGGCGTCACTGGCCGCCTGAATGTGTGCTGCTGACTCCCATGATGATGACGATGATGATGGAACTCTGTTTGTGCACAGACTTAACGTTATGCTGCAGGTGGCTCGGTTTATTGGTTTGTTTGTTTTTCATCCTTTCCAGACATGGTGTCTGCTTGTGCGTTATCCCAAGCACCGCCATTTTCCTTTTTTCTGCAATTGCGAAACACGATGCCACGCGCTCTCTCCTTTTTTTTTTTTATGGTGGTCATACAGGCGGGTGAAGGGAGCGAGCAAGGACGGTATACAGGATTAGGATTAGGTAGGGGGTGGGGGGGGGGGGGGGGGGGGGGGGGGGGGCGAAGGAGATGAGGGAACGGCAGAAGAGACAGAAGGAAGTGTTTCGTTGAAGAGAAAGCTGTCGATGGGTTTAGAACCGTATGATTTCATAGCGAGCTGGTGTTTCTCTTTCGTGAGACAATTTTGCTATGGGGAATAAAAAGAATGATTTTTTTTTCCTCTTTAAAGAAAGACTGTTCGATTTTCAGGCTCTGATTGAGAGCTGGACAAAGAAGCGGCACGGTGAAGCTCCAAGAAGATCAGACAGGTAACAAGCAATCCAGTTGAACAACTAAGCCTCTCCAGAAGCGTCAGCTAAATTTCAGCCATCGTTCTTCTGATTATATGAGAGAGAGAGAGAGAGAGAGAGAGAGAGAGAGAGAGAGAGAGAGAGAGAGAGAGCAAAATAGTCAAACCTCAGTGCTACTATTGCAAATAAGGCAGAGGCAGAGGTGTCCACCCCCCTCCCCCCCGTAGATATCAAAGCAAAAAAGCGATAGAAAGCAAGCGCGGCGTTGTACGTTTTTTTTTTTTTCTATCCCCCCCCCCCCCCCCCCTTCCAGTCAATAGGCACAGTAAGGCTGACTTATCTCCCTTCTGATGGCTGAGGGCGATTGCAGCCATGCTTTTTTCCCGGTCCACTGAGCGAAGTGGACAGTGAAGACAACTGCAGACTGCCTGACAAACAGAAAGCTGTCAGACGGTCTCACGCAAGTGTCTCCTGCCGCTAGATTTCAAGCGTAGCATATTCACGGACTCGTCCATCTTCGTTGCTTCAATCTGGCAGAGGCTATCAGTGTAGTGCTATATAACCATTCTTTACCTCCCTCGCGTCTCTTCCTTTCCCACGGGCCGCTACATCAACATTTAGAGAAACAATTCCAGGGAGAAACACGCTCAACTTCTCCCAACAGTAACACTCACGGAACTCAAATGCTGTCATGCTGCTGGTACTGTTGGTCGGTTTTACGGAAATCGTCTAGTGCATGAGCGATGCTGAATATACTTCGCCACTTCCCCTTCCCTTCGATATATCCGGCACTGGTTGCAATTGTGCAAGAGATCTGTCCCTCTGGAACACGAATTGATCCGGTACTGGGCAGAGCATCCATTTCCGGTGTGTCCTTCCACTAGGTTTATTCGTTTCGCACCAACAACTCAACAACGGTGCAGAAAGCTGATCGTCTGGAAGTGACATGGCGGCAGTAGCGCAGTGTCTGCTCTGCTGGGTGACCTCACCGTGGTCCGATCGCTCCATGCGGACTGTGCAGCATCTGGTTTGCGACATAACGGGCCTGGGACCTGGCCGATGGTGTGTATACGGGAGGCGGAATGAACGGCGTGAGACTAGCTGTCACTGAGGGGGAGGGGAGGGGGGGCATGGAGGGTAGCAGAAGTTTTGAAAAACGTCATTTGCTGCTGAAAGCACATCGTAGCCTTTCCATACTGATGTAACGTACAATCGGAGAATCTTGGAAAACCGTCCGATTCTCTCACCCTAGCGGTGACTGATTTACAATGAAAGGTCTGTAGATTCTCATCGGCGGGGATGAGGGAGGGTGGGGGCGAGGGGGAGGTGGAGGTGTCTTAGCTGAGGAGACACGGCCCACGTTCCTCAAGAGGCACGGTGATGCTCAACTGCCGTCGTAGGACCCTCAGCAAGGACTTCATGTTGAGCGGACGAATGTTGAAGGCAAACATGGTGGGGCCAGGTCTTTCAGCGTGTGCCCTCGGAAGTCCGCCCATGACACGACTACCTTTCGGGCGGTCATCAACAATCGCAGCGCGGCTTGTCCTTGGGGCAAAGTGCGCTAAGCCGCATCTCGTCCGGGAGGGGGTCATGAAGGAAGTGCCTCGA
Organism: Conus betulinus; assembly: GCA_016801955.1. NCBI lineage: Eukaryota > Metazoa > Mollusca > Gastropoda > Neogastropoda > Conidae > Conus > Conus betulinus. The sequence continues at coordinate 218,044 of JADBJO010003232.1, forward strand.
TCACGAAAGAACTGTGCCACGGGGAGAGCGCCGAAGGCGCGGCGTCCGTAGAGATGTGTACTGCTACTTTTACTCTACTCCTGGATGTCTTTAATTTTTCTCTTCGCCTCCAAGACGTTCGGGCGTTCCAGGAGTGGCGAGCTTGACTTGGGCGCGGTCTTGCTGCGTTGCTGTGGGTGCTGGCTGTGCGGTCTGGGCTATTGGGGGTCGTGCCCGGTGGTATCCAGGACCTTGGCGTAGGGCCCGTCTAATGCTTCTCGTCACCTTCAGTCGCAGGCTGCCCTGTAACACAATGGTTAATAACATGCGGTTCATCACACGGTGCCAGCACTGGGGGTTCTTTTTTTAAAACTCTGCTCTCTCTCCTCTCCTCCTTCAACAAAAAAAAAAAAACAAAACCATATTCCATCCTCTCCATCTCTCTCTTATCTGGCATCGTCTCCTCCTCTCGAAAGATCCTCCATCCTCTAGCCTCTCTCTCTCTCATTCCTCTCTCTCTCTCCCCCTATCCTTTCAACTTTATTCAATCTTTTTTTCGCTTCATTTTCTCTCCTCCCCTCCTTCATTCTTTCATTCACCAACACATTCACAACTCTCACACAACCCCCAACGCATCATCTCTCTCCGCACTTCCTCGCCCCCCCTCCTCCTTCACATTTCAAAACTCATTTTTCATCAACACACACCTATTCAATCAACTATTCAAATCCTTTCCACACCGCTTTTCACCACATTTCAACTTTCCACTCTTCAACAACCCCACAGACTGCCCGCGCTCTCATCTCACTCGCCTCCTACCCGCCCTCCGAGCTTAATCCACGCACCTCTCCGCCTCACCCCCCTCCTTCATCAACCCTCCTTGCTGGCCTTGCCATCTATCCTCTCTCCTCACCCACTTCTCTCTTCTTCACAAATCAGGTCCTAGCCTTCCTCGTTCGTCTCTCCTCTCTCTTCTACCCTCATCCTCGTCTTCTTTCCGTCCATCCTGCCCCCCCCCCCTCCAACACTGGCCTGTGTTCCATCACGCATTGACACCCCCCCCCAATCCCGAGAACCACACCCCCCCCCCCCGCCCAAACCCTTGTCTCTCGCACCATTCTCCCTATCCACCCCGCGCCTTCCTATTTTACAGAGTTGGCCCTCCGAGGCTGACGAGGCATGACCCTCCCCCCCCCCCTCACCAGGGAGGACCCCCCCTCTAAGCAGCACTTAGGCCTTTGAGGTAGTCCAGCAAAACCCACTCCTCCTCCTCCCAGATGCTTTCCTACCCACTTTTCGCTCGGCTTTCTGTTCATCTTTTTTTTCTTTTTTTTTTTTTTTTTTTTTTTTTTTTTTTTTTTTTTTTTTTTTTTTTGTGCCCTTTTCCCCCCCCTTTCTCCCCTTGGCGAAAGTCATTTCCCCCCCTCCTCTCCATATATCCTAGACCCCCCTTGATTCCCCCTCCCCCCCTCCTATTTCACTCCTATCCCCCCCCGCCCCCCCTCCTTCGTCCCCTCCCCTCCTTTCACCGTCCCCCCCCTTCTCCCTTCCTTCCACTCTTCCCCCCCTTCTTCTCCGCCCACTTCACAACTTGACTTCTCTCCCTCCAGTGTTTTTTGGTCCCCCTGTCTCCTTTTCTTCCTCCCCCTCTCCTTCCCCCCCCCTCTTCCTTCCTCCCTCTTCCCTTCCCCCTCTTCTCTCCTTCTCCTTGTTCCTTTCTTTCTCCCACCCCCCCCCCCTCCTTCTTTCCTGCCCCCCGCCCACTTCTCCCCTTCCGGCTCCCTCATGCACCTTCCCCCCGATCGTCTTTTTCGCCCCCTGCCCCCCTGATCCAAACCCATCCCCCCCCTCAAACCCCTCTTTGTAGAATTCCCTTTCCCTCCCTGCTGTCTCCCCCTTCTCTCCTCTCCTCCTTTTCCCCTCGACTTACCCCTCCATTTCTTCTTTCTCCCCTCTTCCCACTTGGTTTCTTTCCCCTTCTTCTCCCCCCTTGAGTCCTTTTCTCTCCTTCCTTCTATTTCTTTCCCCTCTCCCTCCTCTTTTCTCCTCTTCTCCCCTTCTTCCACCCCCTGGCCCTCTTCTCCCCTTCCCCCCCTCCCCTCTTTTTTTTTCTTCCCTTTCTCTGTATCTTCCCCCCTCCCCTCCCTCCCTTCCTTTTCTTCCCCCTCTGTTGTGTCCCTTTGTCCCCCCTGTCTTCCTCTCCCCTCCCCCTTTTCTTCTCGTCCGTGTCCCCCCTCCCCCTCCCCCTTCCTTTCTTTCTTCTCTCCTCTTGAGAGAGCTCCTTTCTTCCTCCCCTCCCCCCCCCCCCCTCTCCCCCCCTGTGTGTGTGTGTCCCCTGTGTGTGTTTGGTCTTTCTGTGGTGTTTTCCTTCTTTCTGTCCCCCCCCCTGCTCCTCGCCCCCCCTATCTTTCCCCCCTCCCCTCTCCTTTTTTTTCCCTTTTTTTCTGTGTGTCCTCTTTTTCCTCTTCCCCCCCTGTCTGTTCTTTTTTCCTTCCTTTTTTTTTCTTTTTTCTCCCCCCCCCTCTATGTTATGTCTGTGTCCTTCCCCCCTTGTGTGTGTCTTTTTCCCTAGTCTCTCTCGAGCTTTTGCCCCTTTCCCTCATTCCCCCCCCTTCCCCTGTCCCGCTATCCCCCCTATATCCCCCTTCACTTCTCTTCAGTCCCCCCTGTAATATCCCTCTAAATGGCTATTTTCCCCCCTCCTCCCCTCCTTCAATTTTAAATCCTCCCCCTTGCACCTCCCCCCCTCTCCCTCCCCCCCCCCTTCCCGTTCCTTTCAACACATCAAAAAAGACCTTTTTTTTCCTCCCCCCCTATTTTTCTAAGGCCTGAGGAGCCTTTTTTTTTTTTTCCTACTTCGGCTTTTTTTCCTTTTTCATCTTTTTTTCTTTTTTTTTTTCCTTTTTCCTTTTCCCCCCCTCAACTTTCTTTTCACCTAACACCACCTCTCCTTCCCCCCCCTTCCCCTCTTTCCCTTCTCTTGTTTCCTTCTTTTTTTTTCCTTCTTTTTTTTCACTTTGGCATCCATTCTCCTTTCGTTTTTTTGGTTTTGTTGTTTTTTTTTTTTTCCCCCTTCTTCTCCCCTTTTTCCCCCCCTTCCTTTCCTCTCCCTTAACAAACCCCGTTTCCCCCCCCCGTTTCCCCCTTCCTCTTTTCACACTTTCCTTCCCCTTCGTCTTCCCGTATTTTTTTCCCTTCCCTCTTTTTCCCCCTCCTTTCCCCCCTCCCCCTTTCTACCTTTTTTTTTTCATTTCCCCTCTTTTCCCCCCCTCTTCACCTCCCCTTTTCTTCTCCTTCCCCTCCCTTCCTTCTCTTCACCCCCTCCCCCCCCGTCTCCCATCTCTCCCTTTCCCCCCCCCCCCCCCCCCCCCCCCTTCTTTCCCCCCCCCTTCTGACGTCCCTCCTTCCCCCCTTTTTTTCTGCGTTTTTCACTTATCCCTTCTTTCTCCCTGCTTCTCCCCCCTTCCCCCCCCCCCCCCGCTCCCTTCCCCTTCCCTCTCCCCCTCTTTTCTGTCACTCTCTTTTTTCCCCCCCCTCCCCCATTCTCCCCCCCCCCCCCCCCCACCCTTTTTTTTTTTTTTCGACTTCCCCCCTTTATCCTCTTTTTTCCCTCCCCTTCTCAGCCCTCTTCTTCCCCTCTGCCTCCCCCCCCCCCCCACCCCCCCTTCCCCCCCCTTTTCCTTCCTCTCCTTCTCTTTCTCTTCCCCCCTCTCGCTCCTTTTTTTCCCTCCCCCTTCCCTCGCTTTCCTCTTTCCGTCTTTCCTTCTCTTTTCCTTCACTTTGCATTCCTCTTCACCCTCCCCCTTCTTCCCCTTTTCACTTCCCCCCTCTCCCCTTCTACTCCCCCCTCCTACCATCTCGGGCTCTTTCCTTCCTCCTTCCTTTCCTTTCACTCTTCCTCTCTCACGCTTTTTCTTCCTTCCTTTCCCCCCCTTTCCTTTGCCCTTTCCCTTCTTCTTTCTCCCTTTTTTTTTCCCCACCCCCTGCTTTTTTTCCCCTTTTCCCGTTTTCCCCCTTTCTCCCCCCTTTTCCGCTTTCTTCCTTCTCTCCCCCCCTTTTTTCTTCTTCTCGCTTTTTTGTTTCTCCCCCCCCTCTCCCTCCCCATCCTTCTTTTTCTTCCTTTCCTTTCTTTTCTCCTCTCCTTTCTTCCTCCGTCCCTTTTTTCCCCTCCCCCTCCCTGTCTGTTTTTCCTCCCCTTCCCTCTTTCCCCCTCCCCCACTCTTTCTACCCCTCTATCCTCCCCTTTTTCTTTTCATAAGGGCTCCCCCCCCCTTTTCTCCCCCCCCCCCCCCCCCCCCCCCCCCCCCCCCCCCCCCCCCTCCCCCCCCTCCCGGCCCCCTCCCCCCCCCCCCCCCCCCCCCCCCCCCCCCCCCACCCCCCCCCCTTCTCCCCCCACCCCCCCCCCCCACTCCCCCCCCTCCCCCCCCCCCTCCCCCCCGTCCGCCCCCCCCCCCCCCCCTTCCCCCCCTCCCCTCCCCCTCCCCCTTCCCCCCCCCCCCCCCCCCCCCCCCCCCCCCCCCCCCCCCCCCCCCCCCCCCCCCCCTTTTTTCCTCCCCCCCCCCCCCCCCCCCCTTTTCTTCAGTACATTCTTTGCCCCGCTCTCCCTCCCTTTTCCCCTCTCTTTTCTGTTTCCCTCTTCCCCTCCTTCCCCCCTTTCCTTTCCCCCCCCCCTCCTTCTCCCCCCCCCGCTTCCCTTTCTCCCCCCCCCCCCCCTCCTCCTTTTCTTCGCCCTTCCTTTTCATCTGTCTTCTTGTTTCTCCTTCCCCCCCCTCCTTCCCTCCTTTCCCCCTTCCTCTTCTCCCCCTCGCTCCCTCTTTTTATCCCCTATTCTTCCCTTTCCCCTTTTTGACCCCCTCCTGTCCCCTTTCTCTCCGTTCTCCTTCTTACCAAGCTCCCCCTCTCCAGCTTTTTTGTTGTTTTTTTTTTTTTTTTTTTTTTTCTCTCACGCCCCTGCTCCCCTTTGCCTCCGATCTTCCCCCCTTTCCCCTTCCTGCCTCTCTCCACTGCCCATCCTTCAGCTTTTCCTTTTTTCCCCCCGATCTGTCTCCCCCCTTCCCGCTTCCAATTCTCCCGTCCTCCCCCTCCTGTTTTCCCTTCCCCCCCTCTCCCTCCTGTCCTCCCCTCTTTCCTTCCCCCCCCTTTTTCCTCTCGTCTCCCTCTTTTTTCCCTTTTCATACCCCTCCTAACTCCTCGGTTCTTCCCTCTTTTTTTTCGAAGTTTCACCCCCCCCCTTAAACACAGTCCTGTTCCTTCTTTCTTTTCCTGTTTCGCCCCCCTTTCTTCCCCCCTTTCTCCCTCTTTTTTCCAGTTCCCCCCCTTTTTCCTCTCTCTCCCCCTTTTCTCTGTCCCCCCCGTTCTTCTCCCCGTCTGCCCCTTTCCGATCTTTTTCCCCTCCATCCCCCCCCTTCTCGTGCCCTCTCTTCCCTCTTTTTTTCCCTCTCCCCCCCCCCTTTTCTTCCTGTTCCCTTCTTCCCCCTTTTTCCCTTTCCCCCCCCCCCTTTCTTTCCGGCTCGTCTCCCTCTTTTTTCCCCTTCCCCCCCCCTCTCGCCGTCTCTCTCTTTTCCTCCCCCCCCCCTTTCTCTCTTTCCCTTTCTCACTTTTTTCCCCTCCCCCCCCCCCCCCCTTTTTTCCGCCCTTTTCTCCTCCCCCTCCCCCCCCCCTTTTCTTCTCGGCCCTTCTCTCTTCTTTTTCCCTCCCCCCCCCCCCCCTTCTTGTTTCCCTCCTTCTTCCCTCTTTTTCCCTTTTCACCCCCCTCTCATCCCCCTCTCCACTTCCCTTTCCCCCCCCTTTCTTCCCTCCATTCCTTCCCCCCTTTTTTTGCCCCTCCCCACCGGTACCCTTTTTTCTCTTTCCCCCCCTTCCCCCCCTTTTCTTACTCTCCCCTTTCCCCTCTCCCCCCCCTTCCCCCCCCTTCCATCCTCCTGCCCCTCTTCCTTCTCTTCCCCTTTTCCTGCCTTTCACATCAACACATTCTCATTCTCCCCTGCGTAGCGGCCCGCTTCGTTGCCCACTCATGCGCGTATGCGGGTCACGACCAGCCCGCTCAGTCAGGAAATAAGTAGTCGTTCAGAAACAGTCAGTATCATCTATCTACTCAATCAGCCATCTCCAGAGAGCCTCAAAAGGATCTCGGTCTTCCATACCAAAGTCCCACTAAGCCTACGATGGGCAATTCTCTCTCAGCGAGCTGATCACCCTCCAACATCCTAGCTCTTGGTCCTCTGCCACATCCCTTCGCCCACATCTCATCTCTCCGCTTCCGCCGTCTCGGCCAGTTCTCCTCCCTTCATCGCCCCTCCCCTCCTCCACTCCTCACCCCCCTCGCCCCCCCCCCCCTCCCCTGAGTTCGTTCCGCAAACATCGGTCATCAAGAAATCAAGAACTGGTGCTAAATCCACGTAGACCCCACATATCGCATTCTCTGTAATCTGTCGCTAGTGTTTTTGAGCTCCAGTATTAGACTCTAATAATCCATATCCTCCTCCGGTCTACCCTCCCACCAATCTACTACTCCCGCAACCTACCTGATCTTCAGCCCTATTTCTCCTATCTCTCCCACCCCTTTTCCAACCGGCCCTTTCAACCAGCAACCACACACACACACACACTACACAACACACACAAACGACACACAGACACAACACCACAAACGTAACACCATCCACACAGAGAGAAGGCACTGCTGTCGGCCCACACATGATTCCAAATACGCTCACTACGTTTTCATAAAACTTCATCAAGAGCTAACAAAATGCTGTACATCCATATGGAGGATAGATGCAGGCACTCTATGCACATAAAGTAGGCGCATCACATTCACATGGGCATGTACCTGGCACAATTGCGTGACGCACATATGAACTCTGCAAAGCGTGGCACGCTGCGGGCACGTACACCCACCGCTCCCCCTCCATACTATCCTTCTCCTCTCTCCTCCCTCTCTCCTCTGCTGCTCACATACACACATGCACAGACACACAGACACTCTCTTTGTCTCTGGTCTCTCTCGTTCTGATTTCTTCTTCTTCTCATCTCTCTTTCTCTCATCTCCTACCGCTTCAGAGCATTGTACTATCATTGTTATTACTTTCATTCGCCGGGCTAAACGAAGATGGGGCACACGACTCCGCTCAGGAAACGCGGCCGTACAAGACTAGCACAAGCACACCACACACACAGACTCACACATCACAAGCACAACACCAAGACTGACAACACTACACACCACACAAACACACACACAATGCACACAAACACACACACACATACACACCACACGCACACACAAACTGATCACACACACGAACACACACACAAGTCACGACATCACCTCAAAAACACAGCTACCCACACCCCGACAAACCACACAGAGAGTATAGATAGAGATATGCGATAGAGGAAGATAGAGAGATAAAATAGAGTAGATATATATAATAGAGACAGACAACAGACATACATAGAGTACAGCATAATTTACACAGCATATTCCACTGACCAAACAAAGAGCACCACCGGTCACGACACAATGACCACAGTCCTTTTCCTTGTGTGACTCAGCACCCAGCGGAAAGATCATGTGGGATAGGCCAATTATCGATCCCTCGCGATGTTTCCAGATATACATCCAAACCGACGTTAATGGCCTCCCAGACTTGCTCTTATCAGACTGGGGAAAGCCATTATTGGCACGTGCGCGTTTGGCGTGTGTGTGTGTGTGTGTGTGTGTGTGTGTGTGTGTGTGTGTGTGTGTGTGTGTGTGTGTGTGTGTGTGTGTGTGTGTGTGTGTGTGTGTGTGTGTGTGTGTGTGTGTGTGTGTGTGTTGTTCTGCTTTTCTTCTGGTCGGCTATTTGTACTTCCTGTGCCGCTATCTGGGTCCATTTATCTGGGTAGTTGCCATGAAAGCTGTTCTCGTGTACTCTGACAGGAAGACGTTTTCCTTTTTGTGTGCGGAACCAGAGAGTAGAAAATGATTGTTCTATGTGCAGCTGTTAAGGCTAACGTGGGGACGCTCAAATGTGTGTGCGTGCGCGCGCGCGCGCGTGTGTGTATGTGTAGTTTTGTGGTATGTGTGTGTGTGTGTGCGCGCGCGTGCGTGCGTTCGTGCGTGCTTGCGTCTATATATATATATATATATATGTGTGTGTGTGTGTGTGTGTGTGTGTGTGTGTGTGCGTGCGTGAGAGAGAGAGAGAGAGAGAGAGAGAGAGAGAGAGAGAGAGAGAGAGAGAGAGAGAGAGAGTTTACCTCTCTGCAACACACTGAGTGACTGAAACCAGTTTTATTGTCAGATTAACTCGTGGTTGTACTGATATTTAAGAAAATATCATGAACAGAATGTCAACTTTTTTCAACACACACACACACACACACACACACACACACACACACACACACGCTTTCACTCACCCACCCCCCTATCCCCGTCCCAAACTACCCCCACCACCACCCGCGTCTCATTCCCCCCCCTTCCCCCCCCCCCCCCCCCCCCCCCCCCCCCCCCCCGCTCATTCTCACCGCAACACCCACACCGCACGGGTCCCCCACACTACACTTCGCAAGACCTTTCAAGTCTTTTCATGAGATAAAACGGCGGGTGTAGCGGTGCTCCACACCAGATAAGAATCACCCACCCACCCCACCCACCCACCCAGCCGCTCTGCTGGCTTATCAAACTGGGCCAAGGTAACTTTATACGCCCGTGGGTGCACACGTATGACAGGTAGGTCTAGGTAGGTACATATAGGCACAGCAGGCCTGACTGCAGGACGTTTGGCTGACTGGTGCCAGAGTGGCAGCCGGACAGTCTATAACGGCTGTGCCAACAGTGCCGCCCGCCTGGATGACCATCGTGTCTCTGATCCCTCCGCTAAGCCTTCCGTCTTCAAACACCCGTCAGGGAAGATCAAACGCTAAACTGCTCCCTTCCTCCTCCCCTCCACCCCCCCCCCCCCCCCCCTTCTCTCCCCTCGCTCTTTCTCTTTCTCTCACCGACTTCACGGGAGCCGCTACAGTCAGTGAAAAAGGAAAAGAGGGGTTAAAGGGTTATTAGTGCTAATGATTTTGGGGGGGGGGGGGGGGGGAGGTGGATGACGGAAGGAGGAGGGGTGGGAGGAGGAAGAGGGGGCAGAGGAGAGAGAGAGAGAGAGAGAGAGAGAGAGAGAGAGAGAGAGAGAGAGAGAGAGAGAGAGAGAGAGGGGCTGAGAGAGAGAAGAGAGAGAGAGAGAGAGAGAGAGAGAGAGAGAGGGAGAGAGAGAGAGAGGGGGTGGGGGGGGAGGGCGAGTGGGGTAAGAAGAAGAGGAAGCCGACGACGACGACGACGACGACGACGACGACGACGACGAACAAGAAGAAGAAGAAGAAGAAGAAGAAGAAGATAAGAAAGAGATGGAGGAGGAGGAGGAGGAGGAGGAGGAGGAGGATGAGGAGGAGGAGGAGAAGAAGAAAACGAAGAAAAAAAAGAAGAAGAAGAAGAAGAGAAGAAGAAGAAGAAGAAAAAGAAGAAGAATAAGAATAATAATAATAAATAAGAAGAAGGGGAAGAATACAATGACGACGAAGAAGAAGAGGTTAATACTCTCAGGGAAGCATAACTGATACTGAAGTGTTGCTATTCACAGATCGCCGGTGCTTGTTCTGGTACCTTTCCCCATCAAGGCACTACTCCCTCGTTGCTTAATACGGCTCATAGTTCACAACCACACTCGGACTGATGCTATCGCAGCAGCCCCAATACCAACAGTACACGAGAAGCCATGCATCATCACCTCTTCAGCCATACCACACAAACACACAATCTCTCTCTCTCTCTCTCTCTCTCTCTCTCTCTCTCTCTCACACACACACACTCACACACACACCACTCACACACACACACACACGAGCGCGCGCGCACGCGCGCGCGAGCGCACACACACACACACACACACACACACACACACACACACACACACACACACACACACACACACAAACGCCCACATTCCCTCCCTATCCTCACCTTCCCCACACACCATCCCACCATCACTACTACCAACATCACCACCACCACCCACTCAAGTTCCAACAACAACAACAACAGTAGTGGCACCAGTCTGCAGAATCGCACCAACGCCTCCATTCCATGGCCATCCCCACCTCCCCCACCCACCCAATCCACCCATCACCACCACCACCACCCACTAAAGTTTCCAACAACAACAGCAGTAATAGCACCCACCTTCAGAATCACACCATCTCCCCCACTCCACCCCCCCCCCCCCCACCCACCACCCCATCATCACCACCACCCACTACCACCACCCACTAAAATAACAACAACAACAGCACCAACCTGCAGAACCTGCTGAAGTATACCCACCTTCCCCCACCCACCCAACGTCACAACCACCACCACCACCACCACCACACCACCACCACCACCACCACTCACTAAAGTTCCAACAACAGCAACGACAACAACAACAACAACACCAACCTGCAGAACCTGCTGAAGCATCCCCAAAGACGTGGCCAGCCATTCCGTCTGCGAAGCAAAGTCGGCAAGGTCTCCGTCCGCGAGGTCCCTTCCGGCGACCTCGGAGCTGGAACTGGCCGAGCACGAGGAGACACACGACGATGCCACTGTCCGGCCGACTAGATTTGCTGCTTCCACGTCCACCCAACAACAACCCTCCTCCTCCTCTGAGGCCCAGCCCTCTTCCAAGTATCATGCGCGTGGTGCTACTGCTGCAACGACTGCTGTTCGGGGTGGTGGAGGTGGTGGAGGGGGCGGAGCTGCTGGTGGGAGACAGGGTGAGGTGTGTGGGAGGGCGTGTGGGGCGTGGCGGTGGTGGTAGTGGTGGTGGAGGTGGAGAAGAGGGTGGTGGTGGTGGTGGTTGTCGTCGTGGTGTTGATGGAGGTGGCGGTGGCTTCAGCAGTGGTGGTGGTGCCGTCTTCGGCGTCATCGGCCTGAAATGAATGAGTGGTGAAGGCCGATTATTTACTCATGAAGACAGAAAAGCCTGCATTTCATCATCATCATCATCATCATCATCATCATCATCATCAGAAGACGACGAAGATGATAACGACGACAACGGCGACGACGACGACGACGACGACGACGACGACGACGACGACGACGACGACGACGACGACGACGACGAAGAGAAGAAGAAGAAGAAGAAGAAAGAAAAGAAGAAAGGAGAATGACGAGAAAGGAGACGACGACGACAACTACGATGACGTGACAACGACGGCGACGAATGACGACGACGACGTCGACGACGTCGGCGACGAAGAAGAAAAAAGAAGTGAAGTGTACTCTATGCTACTAACAAAAATAACAACACTGATTCCGCAAACAGGTACGCAGTCACTACCAGTTAGCCCTTAGACACCAAAAAACAACAACAACACAATAACAACAACAACACAACATCAACAACAACAACAACAACAACAACAACAACAACACACAACAACAACAACAACAGCAAAGGTGAACAACCAGAAGAGATACTCGGGAGGAACTCCGACCTCCACCAGGTTCAGGTTGAAAAAAAAAACAAACAAACAAAAACAAATCCCAGATCATCTTTATGACGGTATCCGCCCCAACATTTCACGGTGATCCGCCTTCAGGTGCCGTTCCATCTTCCCACAGAGTTTCATTTCCTGTCGGCTCCGTAGTAGTTTCTTGCAGCAGTCTTCCGGAATGGGGTTTGGCTCCTTCCTTCGATCAGAGATCGTGTCGCCGAGTTGTATTATCGCATCCAATCATCAGCTATGTCATCGGGATATATTGTATGTTTGCGATACGTTTTCATTGAAATCGGTGCCGTGGGTGTTTGTGTGTTCAGAGGCTGTACCACCACAAACGGCCAAAGCTGAAAACATAACACACTCTTCGGAGAAGGCTGTACTCATCAAACGAAAAAGTATTGGCTCCATTCGTCCCTTCACACATGACCAATAGCGCGTGTGATGCTCATCCGTTC
>JADBJO010003232.1:235000-242500 GCA_016801955.1 Conus betulinus
TGCATTTATCTATTGTTTCGTGCCCCTTGTTGACATTCTCCCAGGTAGTCTCCTTCATATTTCCCCCAACAACACCTCACCCAGGTTTGTAAACATCACATGGTCATCAGGGTGTGAGTCACGTTCTATCGGCCCTTCAGGACAAGATCTACTTCTAGACTGAAGTCTGCACACTCCATTGTTGTCGTTGGCAATAGTGTGTCTGGTTCTGTATAGGGGCAGTCATCTGTTGCACTCTCAGCTCCGGTTTCTTGTGAATTTCGGTTCACTTTTAGTGGTGTTGGTCGGCCGACGGTGGGCGTCGGTTTTTACTTCGCCTCCCCCCCCCCCCCCCCCCCCCCCCCCTCCTCGAAAGGGCCTGTCTTCAGGGCCACCAGGCGGCCTTCTTCACGCTTGGGTGGTGATGGTCCTGTGTCACGTGAGGCTGCTTCGAAGAGGAAGCAGGACAAAAGTCGCTGGAGCTCTGCACGAGTCCTGTCTGTGGTCCATGCTGACTACGGCCGAAAGGGCAATTTTTTCAGCCTAATCCCGAGAGGAGTGTCGCCATGCCCTGACCCTCAAAAGTTTGGTATCCCAGGCCACGGTAATCGTAGTCAGGCAGCGCTCCATCGCAGGTCGCCGCCCCACATCTCTAGCAGTCGTCTCCCAGCAATACAGGCTAGTCCCGCTGTCACTCATACGGCTGGAAGGTTCGCTGCGCCGCCCCGACACTGACCTCTCACATCAGTGTCCCTCAAAGGAGAACTGTCACCTCTCCCTTGATGCTCGCTGCTATGCCTTCTTGCAGAAAACTGTCCGATCACAGCCCTAGCACCGCACTTAAAGGGAGCGATAGATATCAAATGCCACGGGGCAACCCACTAGAGGAGACCCTGCACTACTGCAGAATCACTTCAGTGGTGGACAGTGGCGCCTGTTCTGATCGAACGCACACAGTGCGCCACTTACTAAGCCTCTCTACAGACGACAACTGTGAAGGCACGGTGTCTGCGAAAGTGAACGCTCCCCTCCGGAGGACGCCACCCAAGGACGTATGGACATTCCCCATGAGCTTGCCGTTACCGGCGATTTTGACAGAACTCACCACAGATATAGACGTGGACAGAGAATCGTAACTGAGTCCACCACAACAGTAGATAATGATGAGGGTCCACAGAATCTATGCCCCCCCCCCCCCCCCCCCCCCCCTTTTTTTTTTTAAATGATGATCAATAACATTGATGAAAAATGATACCGTGGAGTTCCATTTTGATTATGAAAGTAGTCGACACTCTACGGTTTCTGCCACAATATACCCTAACGTAAACCAGGTCAGCCAGATACAAATACCTGCAGTGTTGGTCAGAAAAGTTTGAGCAAGACTCTCAGACATGCACCCATGAAGTGGCTGAAACTCGTCTGTATAATCCCAGACTTCCCAGTTAAGCACATAGCGTATTCAGCCTTGTTAGGAATCAACCCAGACCCAAAAAATCCCGTAAAGAAATTCCACTGATAGGAATCGAACCAGCGACCTCCCGATTCGCAAAGCCTTGACGGCTGAGAACTACACCCTGATGTCATACTTTACTGGAGGGAAAACGAAACAGAAATTAGATATGGGTTTCCATTCTGACCTTGGAACCTCTCAAGACAACATACCTTTTCTTTTTTTTTTTTTACCGTCCCTGTCAAGAACATGCTTCCACCTATCTGTTGGGTTGTTGGTCTGTTAACAAGATGACCCAAAAACCAGACCCATCAAATTTCACCAAACAGATCTGGATCAAAAAACTGGGTCCAGCATTCTTCTCTGAAGAGAGGATTTTTTTCTGTCTTTCTTTCTTTTCCTTTCTTTCTTTCTTTCGGTTTGAGTCAAAAAATGAAGAAAATGAAAAGCAGCTAGAGATTGGATTGTTGTTGAATGAAGTTTTCTCTTTCCTTTTCTAACTCCGTCATCTCCCTTCTCCCCTCCCCTCCCCGTCCCCAAAACACAAACACACTCACACACACACACACACACACACACACACACACACACACACACACACACGCATTTTCAATCATGTGTACATCGGGTGACGTCATTCGCCGACCACTGTTAAATTTCATGCGATTGGTGGCCATTTGGCGCGGCGTTCGCCTGTCTGTCCAGACTGATATTGATCACTGCTTTTGATTGTTCCACGGCGAGCACAGCTGCTAGGAACTGAGGGAGTCAGTTTCTCGTATTGCCTCGTTTGCATGTAATAGAATCCGCCTGCCATTGCGCGCCCTGTCAAACTTGTCCGTAGGTGCAGGTTTGTCTTTTATTATCTGTCTCTGCAAGTCTTTTTCTCTCTCTCTGTCTCTCTGGCTGTCTGTCTGTCTGTCTGTCTGTCTGTCTCTCATACACACACACACACACACACACACACACACACACACACACACACACACACACCACACACACACACACACTGCCATAAACACGCACACATGAACACACACACACAGTCTCCTCCCTCCCTCTCCTCTCTCTCTCTCCTCTCTCTCTCTCGCACATGCAAACAGACACACACACACACAATCACACATGCACGTGTGCGCACACACGCGTGCGCGCCGGCACGCACGCACACACACACACACACACACACACACACACACACACACACACACACACACACACACACACACACACACACACACACACCTATGATAAACAGCCAACACATGCCAAAAAGGAAAGAACAAAAATCAAAGCAAATCCTTGTGATTAAAACTGCATGAAAACTCTGAGGTATTGACTCAAAGTTTGTCTCATGCCTTTGTCTTTTGTCCTTTCATTTCAAATTGCCAGCAGACATGAGTCCGTGGGAACTGAAAAAAAAAAATCTGAAGCGCTGCAAGAAGAAGAAGAAGGAGAAGGAGGAAGAGGACGAGGAGGAGGAACAGAAGGAGGAGGAGGAGGAGGATTAGAAGAAGAAGAAGAAGAAGATAAAGAAGAAGAAAAAGAAGGAGGAGGAGGAGAAGGAGGAGGAGGTTGAGGAGGAGGAGGAGGAGGAGGAGGAGAAGAAGAAGACGAAGAAGAAGAAGAAGAAGAAGACGAGAAGAAGAAGAAGAAGAAAGCAAACACTGGTATAAAAGACACACATGCTGTTCATACTAAGCATGGTGAAAAGAGAGAGAGAGAGAGAGAGAGAGAGAGAGAGAGAGAGAGTGAGAGAGAGAGAGGCAGTCAGACAGACAGACAGATAGACAGAGAGACAGACAGACAGACAGCAGACAGCAGACAGACAGACAAACAGACAGACTCGAGGAGGTCCAGACAGAAAAAAAGTCCACATATCTTAGACAATAGTTTTAAAAATTCAACATGATTTGGGCCCTGCAAATAGAACTGGCTCGACGAAATAATTATACGAAAGACAAAACAAACAACTTTTTCTGTTTGTTTGTTTACCAAATGTCTCTGCCCAATATGTCCTCATGTTTTTTTTTTTTTTTTTTTTGCTTTACTTTGAAATCAAATCTGCTGATTTAAACCTCCAGTTCATTCTGTCAGGGTAGAAACAAGAAGTTGACATTTTCAACATCACTTACGACCGAAAGGGAACAAACGAGGCGACAAACACACCAAAATCAGTCTTGTCACTTGCGTCTTATTGTACCCATGATTTCACTGCCTGAAGAGTTATCACTTCCGCCGTTACGTTTTGATCGTTTCTGTTAATTTGCCTGTATCTCAGCATGATTAGAACCACAGCAACTACAACAACAACAGCACAGCAGAAAAAAAAATATATATACTGTAACGAGTTTAACGAAACTTGGAAGAGAAACGGAATGTGGCCTTAGCACGAATCCACATTGAATTTAGTTGCGGATTCAAGATGCAGATCTTGATGAAATGACGGATTTAGGATCTGTTTTATCATGGTGGAGGTCTCCTTTCTCCCGAATACCTGTTTCTTCCTTTCCTTTCTTCTTCTTCTTTCTTCTCCGTTTTACTACATTCTGGAGTCTAATGATCTCCTACTTTTGACACGCTCTCGCCTTCGAACATGTTTTCTCTCTCTGTCGTGTCAGTTTATGTGTCCGGGTTCTGAACATCTCCTGCCTCCACGGGTTGTGTGTGTGTGTGTGTGTGTGAGTGTGTGTGTGTGTGTGTGTGTGTGTGTGTGTGTGTGTGTGTGTGTGTGTGTGTGTGTGTGTGTGTGTGTGTGTGTGCGTGCGCGCGCGCGCGCGCGCGCGCGCGTGTGTGTGTGTGTGTGTTCTTTCTTTAATGATTTAATGTTTTTCTTGTCTTCCTTATCAAATCATTCACACGGAAAATATCATTTAACTTAGTAAAACACACACACACACCAATTCTTAAAATCTATATCTTGTGAATGGATGTACACTTCTTAATTAAAAAAAAAAAAGGTTTTCTGTTGATAACGAGAAAAATCTAGCACTACTGCATCATCTGACATTAGATTGCAAAACGTGTGCATTTTAACCACTTTTTTGATAGTCCCAATTGCAGCACATGAATTTTGAACAAAACTGTGAATAAAACACTGCTTCTCTAAGTGATGTCTACAGTTATCAGTGAGTATGGGAACTGCTTTCACCAGGTAAACACATACATTCTACAAAAAGGTTTAGGAACTGTTTTCGCGCCAGGTAATATCTACAATCTATGAAAAGGTTTAGGAACTGCTTTCGCCTGGCAATATCTCCAATCTGCAAAAACGTTTAGGAATAGCGTTCGCCAGGTAACATCTAGAATCTATGAAAAAGTTTAGGAACTGCTTTCGCAAGGTAACATCTACAATCTACCAAAAGGTTTAGGAGCTGCTTTCGCCAAGTAATATCTACAATCTACAAAAAGGTTTAGGAACTGCTTTCTCCAGGTAATATCTACAATCTACAAAAAGGTTAGGAACTGCTTTCGCCAGGTAACATCTTCAATCTATGGAAAGGTTTAGGAACTGTTTTCTCCAGGTAATATGTACAATCTACAAAAAGGTTTAGGAACTGCTTTCGCCAGGTAACATCTACAATCTACAAAAAGGTTTAGGAGCTGCTTTTCGCCAAGTAATATCTACAATCTACAAAAAGGTTTAGGAGCTGCTTTCGCCAGGTAACATCTACAATCTATGGAAAGGTTTAGGAACTGCGTTCGCCAGGTAACATCTACAATCTATGGAAAGGATTAGGAACTGCGTTCGCCAGGTAATATCTACAATCTATGAAAGGTTTTAGGAGCTGCTTTCGCCAGGTAATATCTACAATCTACAAACAGGTTTAGGAACTGCTTTCGCCAGGTAATATCTACAATCTATGGAAAAGTTTAGGAATTGCTTTCTCCAGATAGTATCTACAATCCATAAAAAGTTTTAGGACTTGCTTCCGCTAAATCATATCTACAGTCACGAGTGAGTATTGGAACGGTTTCCACCAGGAAATACTTTACAATCTATGAATGGGCACGCTTTGAACTCTCCTATTTACGTCATATTGTGACGTGCCCAGTTGCTGAGACAGCGCAAACACCCTAGTAAATAAAAGACACAAAAGATGCGCGGAGTGACCAACATTATTTTTGAAACAGCTTTCCTTTCTCCTGCCAACTGCAGCCAGACGTGAACCAGGATTCAGAATGCAGTCCGCTGGACAAAACCCACGAGGTCCCTGAGTGCTCAGACGGCCCTGCGCCCCGCCCCTGCCCCCCCGGGGAGGTCCCAGGAATGCCAACATCGATAGCTGGTAGGTCATTGTCCATGGATACTGCCTGCGGTTTTCTTGGGGTTTTCCTTTCATCCCCGCCCTGCAGGCCAAGATGGGAAGAGGCGTTAATTTTACACGACGTGATGGAAAAGGTGTACACGTGTTGTACAGACTGGAGAAACTGATGATCGTTTCTTTCTCACAAATGGGAAAACATGTTACCCCCTCCCCCCCCCCCTCCCGCTCTACTCCTTTCTCTCTCTCTCTTCCCCTTTCACCTCTTTCCACACCAGTGATCCCGCTGTGTGTGAGTAACTTGGGGGGGGGGGGGGGGGGGGGGGGGGGGGGGGGTGTTTAAGAGGGGTGGGTAAGGGACTCCTCTCTTCCTTTCTCTCTCATCCTCTCTTCCGCTCTTCTCTTTTCTCTCCTCTCTTTTCCCCTTTCACCTCTTTGCCCCTTCCACACACCAGTGATCCTCCCGCTGGGGTGGGGGAGGGGAGGGTGTAAGCGTAAGGACGTGCATCTTAAACGTAAGAACGTGCAAAAGTGCATAGATTGTAAACGAAAATACGTCAACACAACAATGTGTAATGATGCACTAACGCACGCGCGGTGACCGCAGTTTCGATTTCCTCAGTTCTAGCCTTATTCGGTGGACAGTGAGCAGACCTCGGCATGGAATGGCAAGGCTAATTGCTGAGGAGATGGGCTCCGCTAAGCTATGCTCATGACCGACCACCCCCGTGCAGCTGATTAGTGAGGATGAGAGGATGACGCTGTCTGAGCCCCTCATGGCCAGAGACTACATGACAAGGACTGTAATATATCCCGCCCCCAACCAGGCTCGAGAGACACAGACACCTGCAGTGTTGGTGATATTTGAGCCAGTCGCGCAGAGACACATCGATTATTAATCATGACGTGTTAAATGTGGTGATGTGTGTGGATATGTGATGACATGGATTCAAAGATTATTAGGGGGAAGCATCCAGAGAGAACTTAATAGGATCATAAACTGATGAAAACGAATGTGTGTGTCAGATGTGTATCTTGTCAGAACTGGGAGACAGGTTTAACCACGTCTCTAAATGTACTTTCTTACTAACTAAGAAATGATCTGATTCTCGCTATTAAAGGGTGATTGTTAACGTGCTGAAGTTTTGAGAGCTGCTCAATAATAAGAAAAAGAAGTTACTTAAGTTTTCGTTTGAGTTACATTAAACAGGACTTTATTCAAAATTAAAATCATGGAAATGTACCAATCAAAAGAGAAGCAAAAAGTTTATTGTTTACATTGTTCTTAGAGACACGTATACATTACCTTATTTTGTTTGGTTGTTTTTTTGTTTGGTTGGTTGGTTGTTTTTTTTCTATTTTGGTTTGATTTTTTTTTTTGCGTGCAATAATGAACAGTATGTGCGACTTACATACGTGAACATGCAACCTTTATCATCTGGATGCAGCTGTGGGTGTCTTCTATCTGAACCGTGAAGATTGTGCAAATATGTGTGTGTGGAGGGAGAGGTGGAGGAGGTGACGACGGGTGTGTGTGTGTGGCAGGGGGCGGGGGGGGGGGGGGGGGGGGGGGGGGGGGGGGGGTGGGGGGGGGGGGGGGGGGGGAGGAGGGAGAGGCCGACAAGAGAGAGTGTCTTGTGTAAGAATCCACGTTCTATACATTTTCTTTTTCCGAAATAAAGTATGTTGTGTGGTCTTGTCTGGAGATTGCGCTCAGACGACTTTCTATCCTGACTTGAGGTTTTCCTGTGGGTGAATGATAAGAACCACAGGCGAACTCTTTGAGATGGTGTGATGTATTGTCCA
>JADBJO010003232.1:247500-258144 GCA_016801955.1 Conus betulinus
GCCACCCCAAACACTCAGGAGTAACTTTTACAGCCACACTCTTAATGGACATTTTCCGCGAGCTTGAAACACCAACCCCGGATCTCCCGTCACAACGTCACGGATCGGCGAACAGAAACACAGATCAGTCATTGATTAATTCATTACTTTGGCGGTCTTGCGCCATATCCATATGTGTATTTTTTCTATAGATACACGCAACAAGATCAACACTTGTGTATGAATTGGGCATGACTCGTCGTGGAAATTGTGGGAGAACAAAAATAAGAGAGAGAGAGAGAGAGAGAGAGAGAGAGAGAGAGAGAGAGACAGACAGACAGACAGACAGACAGACAGACAGACAGGCAGGCAGGCAGACAGACAGACAGACAGACAGACCGGCAGAGACAGAGAGTGGAAAGACAGACAGATTGATGATTGACTGATAATCTTTATTTTCGAGGATAACAGATAAACAAGAAATACGATTTAATCCATCTGGCCCTTGTCCCGGTTTCAGGGACTAAGAATTCTAACATAGAACATCATTACACAATATAGGACTAATTATAACAAGAGAGAGAAAGAGAACAAGAAGAGAGAGAGAGGCAGACAGACAGAGACAGACAGATAGACAGACGGAACTCAAGAGTTTTTGATTGTAAGACCGCTGGCCTACGTGTGATTAGGAAAAAGGTAAATGGAAAGGTTATGTTGAAAGAGAATGAATCATTTTATCAATCAAGGCACAAAAACAAACATGATTAGAATTGCCAACGTTTTCTCAAACTGTGACATTTCTGTAAACCAACAAACATTTTAGAGGTTAGTCATATGGAAATCCCTATATTCCAATGCCGGAAGAAAAGTATATGTTCCCGACTTTCTCAGAAGTAAGGCATTTCGTAATTAATGCTGAAACACGTTTGTTGATTCGTCTTTTTGCAATATTTTGATAGTTATTTTTTCTCCCGCAAACAAGATTTTTTTGTGCATTCAAACATAAAACTAACTCCGTGTTCTATCTTGTTTCAAATGGACATATTTTTTCATTATTAATAAAATCAATTATAAAAAGATAACAAATGTTATAAATACATACAGGAGACTTATACTATAATAACAGTAGTGACAAGTGCTAATAATGAATAAGAAGAAAAAGAGCATTTTTAATACATCAGAAAGGAGACACTGTAAAAGAGGGCCTCAAACCAGATTATTACCCTATTTTGAAAGAATCCGGAAAAAACCTTATTTAATCAGTTTTTTTCCCCGCAAAGAGGAATTCTTTTTTGCAGTGAAACAAAAATTGATTTCGCTTTCAATCTTTTCGCAAAATGGACTTTCTTGTCTATCATCACCTGAATTAATGATAAAAAAAAATTTTTGTCAATCAAAAAGGAGAGTTACATACAATAAAAAGTAATAACAACAATTAGAAAAAGAAACATTCAGCATGTGAGACATCTATTGACGATGGTCAATTTGAATCTAGGGGGAATCTAGGGTGTGATGATGGCAAAAGCAAGCTTCAGGGGAAGAGAGAGAGAGGAGAGAGAGAGAGAGAGAGAGAGAGAGAGAGAGAGAGGAGGGAGAGAGACAGACAGAAAGACAGACAGACACAGAGACAGAAACAGAGAAATGTCTGCACTATCCATTACCGCCTGTTACTCTTTTTCAACCCCCCCCCTCCCCCAGCCCAGCCCACTTCCCCCCCTCGTCCCTCCTCCTCCACCCCCTCCCTTCTCTCTTTCTTTCCTAAAGAAAGCACACGACACACACCATCATTTTTCTGGTGGGGTTTTCCTCCTTTCTCTTACTGTCTTCAGTGCTCCTCTCTTTTAGTGGCTATTACAGGAAAAGAAAAGTACAAAAATAACACCAATGCTTTTTTCACTACCGACTCTCTGTGTCTCTTTCTGTCTCTGGTCTGTCTGTCTGTCTGTCTCTTCTGTCGTCTGTCTGTCCTGTGTCTGTCTGTCTGTCTGTCTGTCTGTCTGTCTTGGTCTGTCCTGTCTCTGTCTGTACTGTCTGGTCTCTGTCTGTCTTTCTCTCTCTGTCTGTTCCTCTCTCCTCATCATCCTCTCTTGCTCCTCTCCTCTCTCTCTCTCTCTCTCTCTCTCTCTCTCTTCCTCTCTCTCTCTCTCTCTCTCTCTCCTCTCTCTCTCTCTCTCCCTCTCCGTGGGGTGTACACTCGAGAGTAGTCCACACCATCAACAGTGACGTTCTGGGGTCGTTAGGGGTGGGGGTGAGGGGTGGGGGGGTGGGGGGTTCACTTAAGAGCGATTTCCAGTCGCTCTCCAGGTGCCGAGTAGGTAATATTGCACCCCACCCCTATTCCCTCTTCTTCCCCTTCCTCTCTCTACCCACACCCCCACCCTACTTCCCCACCCCCCACCCCCCAGCCCTCCTACAGCACCCCTGTCTCTCTCTCTTCTCTCTCTCTCTTTCTCTTTCTTATTACTGTCTGTCTGATCTGTCTCTCTGTCTCTGTCTCTGTCTCTCTCTCTCTCGCTCTCTCTCCCTCTTCCTCTCATCATCTCTCTCTCACTCTTCTCTCTTTCCTCCTCTCTCTACTTGTCTTCTGTCCCCTCTCTTACTGTCTTTCTCTCTATCTTCCTCTATTCTCCTCCACTCCTCCTCTGCTCTCCCTTCATTTTTCGCGTGCGTGCGAACTAAACCTCACCTCCTTTTTTTTCACCCCCACCCCCCATCACCCCATCTCTCCATCCCCCCCCCCCCCCCCCCCCCCCCCCACACACACACCTGGCCCTCACATGCACACCTCCGAACCAAGAACTTATTTTCAGTAAGAGACTGTCATCTTGACGATGAAAAAAACATACAAACAGACAATAAAACACACAAAAACGAAACAAGAAAAAAACCAAAGAAAAAAACGACGACTCAGAATGTTACGCAGTTTAAACGCTGACAAAAAAAAAAAAACTGAAACTGACTCTCGAATGAATTAAACACAAATTCACACATACGATGCAGACACACGAGACACACACAGACAGAAGACACACAGACAGACCGACAGACAGACAGAGAGAGGAGAGAAAAACAGCCTCAAACTTCTTTTTTTTAATTTCTGTCTCTTTGGTTTTCCTCCTGTAGCTTGTTTAATATCCCCCCCCCCCCCCCCCCCCCCCCCCCCCCCCCACACACACACACACAACTTGATTCACGTGCATGTCCTCAACTCTTCTTTTCATGTTATGCAAAGCATATGTCAGACAGGTATCGTATTGCGGGTGCCTCGAATTGTACTTTTTATGCAAGGGAAAAGCGCAGTATCAAAACTTTTTTTCTTTTTATACTAGCACGAACGATTATTATGATCATCGTTATCAGCAGTATTGTCATCATCATTATCATTATCATTACTGCGATTTTTTTTAGCCCCCCCCCCCCCCCTCCCCGCACGTATTCCCTTCTCACGCTTAACACACCCACATCTCCTACTCCACCCTCTTCACGCAAGTTCGTCATTTTCAGTGAACAGGTAACGTTATTTTTTTTAATAGTCAAAAAAATAGTGTGGGATGCTGGCGATTCTCTCATTAAAGAAAAGACAAGAGACATTAAGACCCACACTGCCTGCAAAGACAAGAGACTTAAGACCCACACTGCCTGCAAAGACAAGAGACATTAAGACCCACACTGCCTGCAAAGACAAGAGACATTAAGACCCACACTGCCTGACAAGAAACATTAGGACCCGCACTGCCTGCAAAGACAAGAGACATTAGGACCACACTGCCTGCAAAGACAAGAGACATTAGGACCCACACTGCCTGACAAGAAACATTAGGACCCGCACTGCCTGTAAAGACAATAGACATTAGGACCCACACTGCCGGCAAAGACAAGAGACACTAGGACCCACACTGCCTGCAAAGACAAGAGACATTAGGACCCACACTACCTGCAAAGACAAGAGGACATTAGGACCCACACTGCCTGCAAAGACAAGAGACATTAGGACCCACACTGCCTGCAAAGACAAGAGACATTAGGACCTACACTGTCTGCAAAGACAAGAGACATTAGGACCCACACTGCCTGCAAAGACAAGAGACATTAGGACCCACACCGCCTGCAAAAACGAGAGACATTAGGACCCACACCGCCTGCAAAGTGCAAACTTCATGGGTGCATCATATCGAAAGATATTGCACTGTGTTTGTGCTGTGTTGTATTTGTATTGCATTGCATTGCATTGTTTTGTATTGTATTCTCTTGCATTTGCATTGTATTGTATTGTATTGTGTCATGTTGTGTTGCATTCAATTGCATTGCCTTGCTTGCATTTTTGTATTGTCACAACAAACTTTATTTCTGCGTGAATGTGGGTCACTTATCTCGATAACCAATGCGCAGTCCCACCTTTTAATTTTTTTCCCCTGTTTTGTTTTCATTTACCTATTCAACAATTCAACAGCTAGGTCTCTCTCTCTCTGAAGAGAGCAAGCGCTCGAAACAATATTGTAGTTTTAAAACTTCCTTTTAATACCTTGAGCACTTTTGAATTTTTATTAGGCTTTTTTAACAGTATTTTTGATATCTATCTATCTATATATATATAATATATATATATATATATATATATAATATATATAGCAGGCGATACATATAGATCTGTCTTCGAGAGCGATTGCGATAGTTTCCTCAGGCAGCTAGTGAAGGGTTTTCATATTTATGATATACATTTTCCCATTTACTTCATCTGCTTTTTTTTTTTTTTTCCCTCTCAATTTCAAACCTTTGCCAAATCATTACTATAATGATGAAGAATTGTTAACCTGCACTTGTTTTTTCCCCCACTACTTAATTGTTCAGGCATTATATTGGTTTGGTCAATCAGTGGGTGATTGCATCTCTTACGAGATCCAAGGAAAGGTTGTTCTGCACAATTCTTAGCCGCTGACGATGCTTGGGTATTGAACAGCAGAGCGACCACGCAGACTGTTCCGTATCGTTTTGATCTCCCGAGCATAGGTTCAAAGATTGTCCATTACATTTTTTTAATACTGTTGCGTAATATTTTTAGTTTTTTCAACCAACTTTTTTTTTTTTTCCTCTCCACACTTTCGCTCCCACACGTTTGGTTTTGCTTAATTCTACTACCTTTCGCTGGCTGCTTTGGGGGGTGCTGTTGGATCCTTTTTCGAATCCTTGGCGGTCTGAACACCACAGAATTAGGGACTGTGGTATGTCTCTATCTGACGCCAAGAGCACGGACGCAATTAGCCGTGTCTCCCTTTACGGGTCCATGTACGAAAATCCTGAGTGGACGAACAACGGAGCAGACACGGAAGGCCACGAGCAGACAACGAAAGGCCTCGGAGTTACCCTGAGCAGACGACGAACTGCCAACTGTGAGCCAGACCAAGACAGTCCTCGGAGTACAACGGATCAACGAACGAAAGGCCTCGGAGCAGGCGATAACCTATCCTATCTGTCCTTCGAGAGTGATTTCTATAGTTTCCTCATGTAGCCCACAGAGCAAGCTACGTATCGGGCTCGGAGAAAGACGATACATATAGATCGTGTCTTCGCGAGGGATTGTGGAGTAGTTTTTCCTCATGTGAGCTAGTGAATAGGTATTATATTTATGATCTATACTTTTCCAGTTTACTCTTCACTTTTTTCTCCCCCTCCCACTCTCATTTCCAACCTTTTGCCAAATCGTTCCTGGGACATGATGAAAGAAATTGTTAAGCTGCTCTTGTTTTCGCCACTACTTTAAGTGTTCAGCGTACTATATATGTGTGAGAGAGAGAGAAAGGAGAATGGCGGGTAGGGTCTGCGGGTTAGGAGGTGTGGACAGGCAAGAACTACAAATCCATGCAAGCTAAGAGATAGACAGACACACGGAGGGAGGGCAGGCCGGCAGACGCACAAGTGGAGACGAAGAGATGGGGCAAGAGCGGAGGATGAGCGGGAAGACAGGCAAACGAGAGAAGTACAATGACGGTCAGACATACAGTATAAAGCGAGAGAGACGGGGCTGGTTGTGGTGGTAAAAAGCTTAGGGGGAGAGAAATGGCTATAGTACTGGTGGAAGAAACTGTCTTCAACCTATTCTTAGCTGAATCTACCAAGAATCGATGTGGATTGGTGTTGTGGCGTGGCGCCGATTTTGGTGGATGTTTTTTCCTTGGAGAGTAATTCTATGAAGTGTGTTTGGTCACGCGCCCATTGCTTGTTGTTATCTCCTGGTTAGTTAGACGGAATGTCTTGGCCTTCAAAGAAAGCACGGTTTGATGGACGGGGGACAGACTGAGAGATCTGACACCATGGCATCCTCCCGAGTCAAACACACACACCACAGGACAGACAGAGGGAGAGAGACCGACACAGGACAAACACTAGAGCAGATTGTAAAGTAGTTGGGGAGATTGAGGGATGAGAGAGAGAAACATACTGAGATATAAACAGGACAGGCCACCCAGAAGACGCCGCTCAGGCGCAAGAGAGAGAGGAGAGAGAGAGATTGTTGAAACAATCATAAATTCAAAAACGAACGAGGAGGGTACCACACTGTGTTGGGTATCGCAAGTTTCAAAAACTGGTGAATAGCAGTGTCACTGCGACCGAATACCTGCCACGTGAGTTCGGACAGCTCTTCATGACTGTGTTTACGTGCCACCATCCGCAAATACTGTACGTGCAGCTGCAGAAATCACGGACTCTGTTCACGCTCTGCAGGCCATGTCCACCCCGACGCACCGGTGCTTTATCCTCGGAGATTTTAGGAACTGTGACCTCAATTCAATTCGCCTGCCTTCTTTTAAACAGTATGTGTCATGTTTTACAAGAAAGGATAAAATACTTGATTTATGCTAACTGTAATATAATACCATCTGCATACAGTGTGTTTCAGCTCCCCCCTTGTTGGTCCAGTGCTGATCACAATGCCATTCATCTCTTGCCAGCTTACAGACCCAAAGTGAACACACCAACCTATCACTAAAAAAGCAAGTGCAGTGTTGGACACAAGAAAGTGTTGATGAATTACAGGCTTGTTTTGAATGTACAGATTGGAATTTGTTTTGAATTCTAGTTTTTTGACATTAACGAAGCCACCGATGTTATTTCCAGCTACATTTCTTTCTGTGAACACATGATTGTACCTACTAAAAACTATCAAAATATTTCCCAACAACAAACCTTGGGTTACAAAATCTCTGAAAATAACTCTAAATGAGAAAAAAAAGAGCTTTTGTTCAATCAGGGCAATAAAAGCGATCGTAAGGTTGTACAAAAGAAACTGCAAACGGAGATTGAAGGAATCAAGAGAGCTTACAAGAGAAAAGTTTGAAAACATGTTCCAGAATGGAAATATGCGAGATGCATGGAAAAAGGAATAAAGGGTTTTTTATCAGGTTCAGGTAAATGTTCAAACCAAAATATTCGTAACAAAAACAACCAGCAAAAGAACAGAAAGCAATTTGCAGAAAAGCTGAACGATTTTTACTGTAGATTTGATGATAAAGATTTTAGTAAAGAATTAAAGGAAGTGAAGGAAGAACTCCAAAGCAATGTTAAAAACGATGTTGATGGAAGTGATTCTGTCTGTTGTGAATGAGGAAAATGATGTTCAGTTGTTTTTTTCAAACGTTTAAATGTGAGAAAGGCAATGGGCCCTGATAATATCTGTGGAAAAATTGTTGAAGGTGTGTGCTTCTCAGCTCTCCTATGTTTACAGTCGTTTGTTTACCTGGTCACTTAGAGAATGAGAATGTATATTCCTGTTTATGGGAAAAAAATGCCACTGTATGTCCTGTTCCCAAAAAACGCACGCAACCCAAGCTGTTTTAAATGATTACCGACCAGTTGCCCTCACATCTGTTGCAATGAAATGTCTTGAAAGAATTGTCCTCAGTTTATGTTTTAAAAGATACTACACAGTACCAAAGACCCGTTTCAGTTCGCATACCAACAAACAGAACAGATCAACAAGATGATGATGCCACACTCACACTTCTCCATCATCATGCTTTTTTCACACCTCGAAAAAAACCTGCCTCCTTTGTACGCATTCTCTTATTGATTTCTCATCAGCATTCAACACCATACAACCACATCTGATGGCAAAGAAACTCATAATTAACATAAATGGGTGGGTAACAAGCTCATTCTTTGGATAATTGATTTTCTTTACACAGAGGACACAGTCTGTTCGATATCAAAGTGTTGTTTCGTCTCTTCCAGAGTCATTTCAACTGGCAACCCGCACCCCAGGGGTACTGTTTTATCACCAGTGCTTTTTACTACTCTGTACACAAATGATTGTTCAGGAAGTGATTCAACTTTGTACATTAAATATTCAGATGACTCAGCACTTGTGGATCTTTCCAACTCTGATTCTGTTTACTTCAAGGAGGTTCAAAGATTTGTTGACCTGGTGCGATCATACTATCTTGATCTGAATGTAACAAAAACGAAAGAAATGTTGATTTGATTTTAGAAAGAATCCCAAAAGCTGTACCACCACTTTTAATCAAAGGTGCTGAAGTAGAACGTGTTGAATCATACAAAATTTTTAGGAACTTTTATAGATAATAAGCTGAATTTTAAATCCCATGTTGAGTATGTCCACAAAAAAATGTCAAACCAGATTATTTATGTCATTCAGTGGCTTCGCAAGCTGCGATATCATTTCATGTGAATACTGACACTTCTTCATTCGGACATTTTATTCATGCTGCTTCTTGGAATCTTCTAACTTTCCTCATTTATGTGTTTGGTATGGTGGGTGGGTTGACTGTGACGCAGACGAGCAGAAATGTGGCTTGAGAAAGTGTGAACGTGAACGTGGGAGGAAAATCGTTGGTGAGAGACACAAAAAGTCTGAGTGAGCTATATAGTGCCGTGTTGTTGTAAAAGCGAAGAAGATTACGTGTGACCAGACCCACGTTCTTGCAAATCAGTATGACCTTCTTCAGTCAGGACGAAGATATCGATCGGTTTTAAATGCAGACTTTTAAGTGTCAGATTTAAAACAAAGTTTATATTCCCCTGTCCATTGATTTTATGAACCGAGAAGATGTTTAATTGAAATCCAATATTCCTCTATATGAATGTATGTCATATGTTGAGGGAAAATGGGTAATGTGCTAAATATTGTTTATTTGCTGTGAATGTGGTGTGACCACAAATTAATTTCTCAAATGAGATAATAAAACTTGGACTTGACTTGACTTGACTTTTGATTGAAACTCCGGAAAAAAAAAGACAACAACAAAAACACTGCAAGCATCTTAAAACGAAAATTTTATCCAAATGGCCCGAGGTGGACGGGGGTGGAGGGGCAAAGGGAAAGTAGTGGTATAAAACCCCTGACCGCGCACAACAGCAGCGTCGAAAACCACCCACACACACAGGCACACCACAGAAACACACACACGACACACACACACAACACACACACACACAGCCCACACACACACACACCCACACGAGGCGGGCAAAAGAGGGCAAAGCGCAAAGTTTTAAAGTATAATTAATTAAATGTAGTGGGTATGGACCTAAAGTTCGCACAGGTGAAACATATAACTAGTTTTTTCTCTCGTCTCTGGCCTAAAGCGCACTCATTGTCTAATCTCTCTCTCTCTCTCGCTCTCTCACTCTTCTCTTCTTCTCTCTCTCCTACTCACCTTCAGCTCTCTCTCTCTCTCTCACTCCTCGATCTCTCTACACACAAACACACCCACACACACACACTACACTATACACACTACTCGTCCTCATCGATCGGAACTTCGGGGAGAACTTGTAGCTGCCCTTTTTGACTTGGCGCTGTTCCCTTCGTAGGCGGAAAAAACTTCGGGGCCGACCGCGGGGTCAGCAAGGGGGGTGAGTTTATCTTCGGTTCCAGACGCGCTTCCAGACGACAGTTTTTTTTTGGCCATCATTCGAAGTGTGTGGAAGAACGGATAGCAGCAAGCGTATATATGTCCTTAATATGAAGTGATAAGAAGAGCAGCAGCCAGTTCCTTGACCCAGATGGTCTGGTTTCAAAGTGAGGTAACTGTAGGCGGGAAATTAAAAACAAATTGTTAAAAGAATTATTAGTGAGTGCGCCAAGACAAGCCAGAGACAAACAAATTACACAGACAACACACAACGCGTTTCGACCTCTTAGATCTTTCTCAGGCAGGCAAGAGGATCGACAACCAGGACAATGAACACGAAGAACGAGCAGTCATTTACCTTCTCATATTCAGCGCAAGATGGGCATTGAATGAAAACGTGGCCGAATATGGGAAGACAAGGGATTGCTCGTTGTTCGTTTTCATTGTCCTGAATTCTGTTTATCTTGCTGAAGAAGACCTAAGAGGTCGAAACGCGTCCTGATTTGTCTTGTAATTGTTTGTCCCTGTTGTTTGCCGGACTCACTATATTGTTCCTTTTTAAAACCAGTTTGCTGCTTAATTAAGTGTTCTTAAGAAAGAATCATGCGGCGAAAATCTGTTCGAACAACGAAAACACGAACCGTAACAACTGTTTAAAAGTTCTTCTGAGTGACAGATCGAAGCCAGCGACTAGGTCTTCAACGTTCGTTCCCTCTCTTCCAACGTTTTCTTCGGCGCTCTGTGAAATGCGGTTCATTGTGCGATGCCCTTGTGTTCACGACGGTGCCCTCCTTTG
>JADBJO010003233.1:0-82500 GCA_016801955.1 Conus betulinus
AGGCGAGTGAGAATGCAACGGCCGATGGACAAAGGGAGGCAGAGAAAACGCGATGGACGTGGCGATGGAAAATGTTGATCAACCTCGAACCGTTTACGCAAATAGACAAGAACCGGGAGCACCACGATCGCGAGAAAATTTCCGTAAATAAGGTTAGAATGCTAGCCCATCCGATAACCTCACACGTCACGATATAAGCGGAAGCCACAGATAAATGAGTACAGAGTGCAAACACAGCAATCTTTACACAAAGGCAAAGTATAGGTGAGACAGAGCACAAGACTTATCTTCTTGGGCGACAGGCCGAAGTAGAATGACGGGACAGTACACAATCTTCGGCATCTTCCGTAGGCGGGAGTAGGGTGGGCGTCACGTGACTATCTTATGACTGCATTTGCCACAAAACTTCGGCCTGACAGAGCTGACTGACAGCCGTTTAATGCTATGGTCTGACATGGTATAGTATACGACGCCAAATCAATGGTTAAAAGGATATATGCCTGTGGAGTAGTTCAAACCACCTGTGGGGTGGATTTTTTTTTCAGCTTGAAAATCCTCAGTTCCAGCGGTTTGTGGGTGCCTGATTCGGTTCAGGTGCGTGATTCGA
Organism: Conus betulinus; assembly: GCA_016801955.1. Taxonomy (NCBI): domain Eukaryota; kingdom Metazoa; phylum Mollusca; class Gastropoda; order Neogastropoda; family Conidae; genus Conus; species Conus betulinus. Next base: position 608 of record JADBJO010003233.1, read on the forward strand.
TTCTGGTGTTAAAGGCACCAGATAGAGGGGTCCAGATCCACCTTACATCATGCCTGACATGACATGCCCGACTCCGATTGTTTATAACCCTATCGGGCTATGGGACTTGAACCTTATTAGAGTATCAGACTATGCCTGACTCTGATTGTTCATAACCCTATCAGGGTATGGGACTTGAACCTTATCTGATGGTTCATTTTTGGGGGTAATAATTAACAACAAATTCTAGCTCAGAAACTACAAAAGATATAAAAATGAAATATATATGATTTTTGAAGGAAATTGAATGGAGACTTTGAATCTGGGCTTCTTTTGTTTTAATTTTGATCATAAAAAAATATTTAGGCATTTAGATTTGGATAGATTTTTTTGCACAATCAAAAACATATGTATTTACCACTACAGCTTCACATCCAAAACAGAACATAGAGCAAAAAAGTTGAAAATGAAGTTGATATTGTCACACTACACCTGTAAATGAAAGAAGAACAGTCTAGAAGTCTATCAAGACGCTCACACCTCATGCAGACAGGTCAGTCCACGACCACGCCCCCCTCCCCCCACCACGCCCCCTTGCTGACTTTCAACCCTCTCTTTCACTCCTCCTCTTCCCCTACCTTTCCTGCTGCCTGTGTCACACCGTGAGCAGGCCGCGCTCCCCTCTCGCGCTGACTAACATGTCGCTGGCCACTCGCACACAGTGCAGAGTATACACTAGGCTGGCTTGTTCGACGCTGGTAACCAGTCAGCTGAACACACTCTTGAGATCGCACAGAATGACTCAATAACTGACGAATATGGTCGGCAATTCCATCACTATCATCATCTCACCTTCATGCTCGAGTGAGTCGTTGAATAAAAGATTATTATCTTTGTCAAAAAAAGATTAGCAGAGCCTGCTCAGCTGTGTAAGTACGCTGACTTGGTCGCTACACTCGTCGAAGGTTGCGCTGCCATCTTTGCAAGCGAGACAAAGTGCTGGCTGGTCATCCAGTCAGTGATGAGAATAAATGGTCTTTCCCCTCACGTGTGGTCATTTGCATATCATTTTAATACTGCAGACATATAAGGCTTACTACGCACACTCTATTTCAGTCCTTTGATAGGAATAGTAGCGAATGAAAATTCAAGAAAAATGCATGACGTCAGTGGACGGCCCATAGGCACTGGGAGTACATTTTTACTGAGGCGTCAGCTGACGGCTTAAAGGCGCTCAACGGGTTAAGACAGCTTTTCACAGAGAAAATGCAAAATACTTGATGGCCACTTAAGGAAAAGCAACACACTCCCTATGCGTGTATGTCTGACTGTGAACAGGATTCTGACTGTCAGCTTCCAAATGAAATACCTTCAATATTGTTTGAGGAGAAAAAAAAGAAATGGCATTGCTGAATGGGTCTGGCTCCTGACAACACACACACACACAAAAGCTGAAGTTGTCTCCCTTGGCCTTTCCCTTCACGTTCTTGCCCATACATTTGATCGCATCTGGTTCTTGTTCTTCCTGATTTAGGTCCTTTAAGAGGGGATGTGGGGGGGGGGGGGGGGGGGGGGGGGGGGATGGAGAACTGATAAGACAAGCAAACTGAATCTGCTGAACGGATTGAACTTGGTCTTGTTAGCTTCTGCATCATCCAAAGGAAATCAAGCATGATGACCAAATAGTGGCATTACATGCTATATATGAGGAAGAAAATCAAATGAGGAAGAAACTGACATGAATCGGAGGTAAAATGTACTATCAAAATCCCCAAATCCTGCTGAAAAGCATCATGTTTCCCCACAGAATGAAATATGAAATCAGCTGAGCTTGGTTGACAAGATGACATACCCAATATGGCTGTCCCCCTCCTTTCCCCATATCTGCTGACCTTCCCACAATTTGCTGGATAACCCCTTGAATTAGTTTGAGATCTAGTGGAACAGCATAACGTGAAAGAGAGAAAGAGTAAACACCTGAAAGAAGCAGATTTTTCAAAACTTGGCCATTGAACTGAGACAGATATGGGTATGTGCATCAAACTAAAAGTGTGGAGCACATTCTGACAGTACTCTATATGACGCCCAGTGGAACCTGTTGAGTTTTCTGTCAGCTACAAATGGTCAGGTCTAACTGCATGTGTGCTATCAGTAGATTTGTAAAAACTCAAAAGGCAGGGTCCAGGGGCTGCCAAGGCCGTGGAGGGGTACCCCCTGTTAAAAGAAAAAGGCATTTTAAAAGGCAAATAAAAGGCTCTTGTTTAATGTAAAGTGGAAAATTAGGCCAGAAATTAAAGCTAAAAGTTCATAAATAAATACATAAAACACAACAAAAATGCAATTTCCTGAAGAAAATCAAAGATTGCTTGTTCCCTCTATTTTTTTTTTTTTTGTTTTGGTTTCAAATTTAATCTGCACATATCTTTATACCTTTTAATCTTCTATACACTGTAGATTATATTCTGAAGTGAAGAGGGACTCTGAAGTCACTATACGAGTAATACTCTTGAATTTGAAGTGACTGAAAACTAGAGTTACTACACAAATATATCTTCGACAGATGGCTGCAGATATATTTGGTACAAGAAGCCACAATACAGCTTCTCTATAGATGCAGTCTTGGCATTCAGTTTGAAACTGCCACACAGGAGGAATCTAGTCACAGAAAATTTGCTGTCATTATTTGAAATCTTCTGAAGTCTGATGTCTTCAAACAAATGAAACAGAAAGCCACTCCTGAAGCCACAGGCCAAATGTTCTGCCGTTTGTATCCTTTTCCATCAGCCGTTCTCATTGCCAGCAATTTCACACTTCCTCTAGCTTTGAGACATTGCCTTTTGTCCAAAATGGCATTGTAAGAATTGTTCCCACGGTCACGCTATCCTCCAGAGCATTGACTTGCAAATGTGTATATGTCTGTGCTGTTGAATCCACATGAAAGAAGTGGATCACTTCATAGGCCTACCTCCAGCATGGAAGAGCAAGAACAGAGCGCATTGAAAACTTGGATTGGAATTCAAATGGATAATGGAACTACCGTCCAATTCAAACCTTTCTTTGAAAATTCATTGCTCCTCAGATAAAAAAACAAACAAAAACCCCAGCATTGCCGTTGCCTGCCGTTATGAAAAACCAGCATTCTGGCATAGTAGCACCCATGTAAGTGTTCTAAATAACAGGTATGTTCATATTCTCTAACACCATTCTTCAACACTGAATATGCTGTAGCTCAAAATATTGATCAATAATGCAAGAACCATGCTTTCCTGTGTTAGCTGGAATGTCTCTTAACTATGAAGCGAATTAATTTTTTTCAATTTTTACGCCTCATCAGAAGCACAGCTATGGCATATACTGTTCCATCATTAGTGCTAAGAACAAAAAGGTATCATCTTACTTTCATCTATTTAACAGTTGGCTAGAAGCACAGCTATGGCATACGTTGTTTTTATCATAAGCATACAAAAGAAAAGAGAGATTTTCTTGTTACAATCAAATGATGAAGCGTATTTTCAGACCATACCAGTCCATTTGTCACTGTCCTTGTCAACACATTGCAAATTGGCATTTTCATCAAGTCTGGAGGCTTTTTTTTCGAATTACAATAATTCTGAGTCAGGGAGAAAAATATCTTAACTGACCACATTCTGAAGAATATACCAAGATATTCTGCTCAAGCTGTGTTATTCAAAACATTTGAGTTGTTATTTTTGAGTTTGTTCATATGAATTTCCTGTTTTAATTCAGTTTTGCTTCTTTTCTTTTCAACAATCCAGTTTTGCACATTTTCTTTTGTCAAATGGAAGAACACACTTACCTAAAACTGGTAAAAAACGCCTTCTTTCTTGCGCTGAACACAGAAGCGATCAAAGCTAAGTGCATTTTCGTTATTTGTTTCATGTTTGTTGCACCTGAAGAAGACCTAAGAGGTTGAAACGCGTTGTGGTTTGTCTTGTGACTCGTTTGTCCACGTTTCTCTGGGCGGTTCGCTGACATTTATTTAAGATTTGTTTAGATTTCCGCCTGCAGTCGTTTCACTTTGCAACTAGATCTAAAACTGGAAGCATCGCATCTTTCCCTGCTTTAAATTACCTTGTTCAGGAAAAAAACAGCTTTATCATCATATGGGAAGCATTATTTTGGAATGTTTGTTTTTAAATGGCTATTTGAACAGTTTGGCAATCTTTACAATACCATTATATCTTCAAATGGCCGCAATTCCTGACCTAATCAAGATATTCACTTTTCTTCCTTCTAGTTTTTACTTGTTCTAAAAAAAGAAATAGGTTTAAATATAAAAAAAACAAAAATTCATTTTTCAAAGTCTGGCTCTGTGCTAGCTGCTTTTGAGAGAACAAAGCTGCATTTCATCACAAACTGCTCTCAGGATACCTACAAAGTATTATGGACTTTAGCCAGAATGTCAGGGACTGAAATCAATGGAAGAGAAATTGAGATTTACAATCACTTGTGTCTGTAATCTGAAACCTTCGTGAAATACAGAAATTCACACTATCAATCACACAAATGCAGCTTCTATAAAACTTTATTCAAAGAGTGCTTGCATTCAAATCACATTAACTTGCTCAGCAACTTTGGCACAATGCCACTCTCTTCAAACTGACGACAGAAGTAATTTCTTAAATGTGACAAATGATCTTGCTGAATGTTCTCCAATTAAAATGTTTCCACTTTCACAGGTGTAAATCTGCATTCTGACACACAAGAGATTTTGATATAGAAACCCTTCCATCTCAAGCGCTTCCACCCCAAAACCAAGTCACCTGAGTGAAAAAAAAAATGTCAGTGGGATCCTGCTTCAACTCAAAAAAACATAAACCTGAAACACTGAAAAGTCCACAATGCTAGCTATCACTGCCACTCAACTTTGTTGTTGTTGTAATCATGCAATCCTTCATGACAATACCACTTTCCAAACCACCATTCTGAAATGGTCACACACCGTTCTGAAATGATCATGACATCTAACAGGTGAAATCACTTAGGAATCCGCATCATAGTCAGGGTTTTTTGCGAAGTATGACGAAACCTTCCATGATGGGAGTCAGGGGCAAATCTGTGCAGAAGTCAAGGAAATCATGTGTTAACCTCATAGCATGCCCCACTCTGAAGTGATGCCATGATGGCTGCAAAGACCCCAACAAAGGCAATGATAAACAGCTAAATCATCCATGATATTACTGCTATATCTGTTGTATGATCATTCCTGCCTATCACAGACCTGTCTACCTCAAAACTGAACCATTAGTATTCCATGGAGTAAATTTCAGTATTCCATGACAGAAAAAGAGTATTTTTCTTACCTTGAACTTTATATGGATCTTATATCGTGCAATTTTTGCAGCAACTCACTGTGCTGTACTCACACGAAAACACTCAAACCAACTAGCACAAGTGCACTACACACATGGCACATATCTAGTTAACCATCTCATTAAAAAACAATTATATTATTATAATGCCCCTCCTCCCTTTCACCCCCTCCCCTGCACACACCCACACAGTGACTGTCACACACATGCATACCCTTCATACAGTTTTCATTCTCCATCCTGTTCTTCTCTTTGTACTGCCACTCTATCCCCCCCCCCCCCCCCCCCCCCAGCTGTTTTTTTGGGGGTGGGCAGGGAGAGTGGAGCTGATTAACAGTAGAAGTTAAAGTGACAGACACACCTTGAGCAATTTTGCTATCACTAGTGTCAGGAAACATCTTGAATAACCTAGGGAACAAGACGATCGGTGCTGACAGGGACAGATTCGCGTCAGCCACCAGCCTATACATCATGATCTTGGCTTTTGTCGCCTGCTGCTCCAGGTCTCCTACTAGACTTTAAATCGGCCTTTTTCAATGCTTGTACAATTGAAAGTGTGTTCCTTTCATCACTTCTGATAGTTTTTTATGCGATTTTGATGAAACATGCTTTATGCAGTCGTTGCGCCCTCTATCAGCACAACTAAAACCCATTTCGCACAAAGTGCACCACACACAAAGTTGGACCTTTTTTGAGCTTGGGACTAAGCACTTCCAAGTTTGTGTGATATGCATTCAGGAAAGCTTGCTCCATCGTTTTTGGCCACCTTCTTTTCAACATCAAGCTCTTCATCACTCTCATGAACGCATAATTTCGCTGTGTGCGCAGCATTCTCTTGGTGAATATGTGTGTCAGTCGCTCACTATGAAAAATGGCCAACCATGGTTAAGTGAGCACGCGCTAACTGAACTAGGGACAATAACTTGCGTCTTCAAACAGGAAAATAGTACTTTTTTTTTTTTGCTAGCTTATGTTGCCCATTTTTGTCCTGCTCGGCATATTATCGTATTTTCCATGCAAATTTAGTAAAATACGCCAAAAAATCCAAGGGTAGGCAGGTCTGCTATCATTCACTGATTTTCTAGCCTTATCTGATTTTTTTCTTTTTCTTTTGTTTTTACAATTATAAATCATACACAGCACACACAAATCAACTTCATAAAAAGGAAGTTCATGGACACACATGCAGCGCCAAATCTAACTAGGGCAGCCAACCTTGCAAACGACAGAAGGAATAATAAATATTTATTGAGATTTTGCACACATTCTAGATACTGGCATCTCACAAAAGTACATTCTGTCTTAAAAACATTCAATCATACATTCATTTTGCACATACTTCACATGTGCAGTAGGCATACACATCAGTCCTAATCTATGTTTACTCGACATATAATCATGCCAGCTTTAAAGCTGCACTACTCGTTATTGAAAAAGTGCGTAAAGCCTGTCTGAATCTAATGGGAATTAGTGTCTGACAGACAGGATATTTGTTCCAAGTAACTGGTGCTTGGAAGACAAGTAATGTGTGGAGGCAAGAATGAGTTTCAAAGAAAAAGTGCTAGGAGTTCAGGGGGGACCACAGGGCCTTTGGTGGGATGACAGGGCAGTGGCCTTTGCACAATTATGGAGTGAATCCCCCCCCCCCCCCCCCCCCCCCCCCCCCCCCCCCCCCCCCCAAATAAGGTGGACATTTTATCATCATTTTGTACATTTCGTCTTGTGACAAGTCACTTGACAACTCCACCCAATCGGTCCCAAACACCCTTCTGTACAAACAGACCCCCCCCCCCCTTCTCTCTCCTTTTGTCTCACAAAGGGCAATATAGATTTCACATCTATGGCAACTCTCCGTCTCTCTCCCCTCTCCCCCCCCCCCCCCCCCCCCCCCCCAAAATGTAGCAACAATGACACAATGAAAGTTTATGTCACTTTGTAACTACCCTGCTGATCTCTCCCTCATCCCCCCCCCCCCCCTCCCCTCCCTTAGCTGATAGCACTACAACGGAAAGGGGAAGTTTCCACAAAGACACCAGGACTAAAACCCCCCCCCCCCCAGTCATACATGCAGCTTGCAAATGACGCAATTATGTTAAACAGCACTTTGTCAATTGGCATGTGCTGATATAATGGGTGCTGTAAAACAACCCCAACTGTCGCGGCGCAAGTGGATTCTTGAAAGTTCAAAATTGTTCCCTTCTACTACAGGGGGTGGGGATGACCAATCCCTTCCCCTCCCTTTTTTTTTTTTTTTTTTTTTCTTTTTTTTTTTTTTGCTGTCCCAACCTCTGTGCCACCTCAGAGGCAGTGCACCCACGCCGCTCATTCCGACACCCCGTCCACAGCCACAAACCGGTCGGCCCCGCCGCAGCCCCGGCACCGACAATCCACAGGGAGCAGTCAATGTCAAGTCGTCAAGAGACAACCCACCGGAGGAGACACTGCACTGCTGCCGAGTCACTTCGGTGGTGTTCAGTGGAACCTGTTCTGATCTAACATACGCAGGACACCACCTACTAAGCCCCCTACTGACGACAATAATTGCTTGGTCGCGGAGCTGGCGTGAGCGAGCTCTCCCTCCGGAGGGCGCCACCACGTCCATCCAACGACAGCCCCCCATGGACTCGCCGATACCGGTGACCCTGACGGAACCAAACCAAGGCCACAGACATGGAGAGGAAATCGAAACTGAGGTCACCATGAGAGCAGGGCATGAAGGGCCACAGAATTTTGACATTTTTTTTCATGCTGATCGATGAGAATGAGGATGATTAAGATGATGCTACGGATTTCCATTTTGGTCTGAGACTACATGACAGGGCTGTACTCTAAGCTTCCTTTCATAATATATCCTGGTGTCGACCAGGCCCGAGAGATACAGGCACCTGCAGTGTTGGTCAGGAAATTCGAGAGCAACACTCTCAGAAACGCATCATTAAGTGGATGAACTCGACTGTGTTGTCCCAGTCTTCCCAACTGAGTCCGCAGCAAACTCAACTCTGGTAGGAGCCAGTCGGGGCAGAAAAAACCCACACGACACCTGATGGGATTTGAACCCATGACCTCCCAGCCGGGAGTCCGCGACGCTAACCACTTCGCTCCCCTCCCTTTTCTTTGTCTCTAGTGACACAAAACCAACACAACAGGAACTAGAATGGATAGTTTGGCCTACAAAAAGGGAAAACCCCTGGTGAACAATCACTGTTCCTCTGACCAGCTGTAGACAGAACAATTCACCGTAACCACAAAGACAACAGGGATAAATCAGAGCGAGTGCATGGTTATCTTGCTCTGAACTCCTTGTCTAGGATTCACTGATCTCCCAGAACTGTAAGTTGAAACTATTTTTTTTTAATTTTGAGACTACGTATTGATTGTACGTAAGCCATGTGATTTAACAGTATACGCCATGTGATTTAACAGTATAACTTTATGCCAAAAGTTGGTGACATCTATCAAGATGATAAGATAAGATAATGTTGCTTATAGCCCAGCCGACCGCAGAGGGCCATATCAGGGCTGTCACCACATTAAAATCAACTCTCAAAATCATTCATTCACACAACTCTTTAAAATACATCTTCTTAAAACCCACTGAAAATTTGGTTTAAAAACAAATTTTCCACTGCAAAATCTCAGATCCAATGAAAAATGTTAAACTCGTTCAAGAATTCAAAGATCACATCAGGTGGAAACTCTCTGAACAAGAGTTTCATGGAGTCTGCAGTAAAAATGTATGTGTCTTGCATCATGCAAGTTCCAACACTTCAAAAGAATACGTTTCATTGTGAGTGGCGCATGACATGGAATGCACCACCGAGCTTCTTCACTCTTTAAAAGGTATGAATGAGTAAAATACGAATGGCCAGTGTGCAGCCGGCACAGAACCGTTTTTCTTCTTTGCAACCACCTGAGGTGGACGAGAGGAACTCGTTTAGGTTTGGATGGATCTGAAAGAGTTTGTTATATCCGCCTGTGTATTCCAATCCTCCTGCCAGGTCTCTGACATAATCATTAACTTTTGATTTCTGATCTGTGCAGGGGATAGATATGTTAGACATTTTCCCTGTTGTGGCATTCTTGGCCAAACGATGATGAATGAGTCTTCTGTTGTAATAGTTTGTGTTCCACAACTTGGTGAAAGCCATTACCATGGTTGGTTAAGATTCTTTGTGTACAATCTGACTTTTGCCAGTTTGCAATTCTGTCTGTTAAAGATGATAACGGGATGATAAATTTTGATCAGAAAAACAGTATACCATCAGTGCATCCCACAGTTTCTTCACTAAGACTTGCTCTCTGGTCAGTTCTGTTCTTTCTCACGCAGGAGAAGACACGCTTGCAGTGTGCACTGGAGTGGGGAATGGTCAAAATGGAACCATGAAGGTCGGTAAAAAGTGAAACAGAGCTGCTCCACTGACGTCCTTCATCCTGCCCACCCTCCTCCAAAACAATCCACACGCTCGCCCTCCACCTTCTCCAAGGCAGTGCACTGGCAGAGTATATACTCCTCCTGCAGTTTCTGCCTGGTACAGTCCTTGGGCATGAGTGCTGGAAAGCGTTCCAGGAAGTAGTCAACTGATGCTAGACTGCCTGTCAACTGTTCTGCAGGATCTGCCACCTCTGCATGGCCCAACAGCTCATCCTCCAAGGGCAGCTTCTTCTTGAGGTAGGACAGCGCTTCCACAAAGAATTTCTTCACATTTGTAAAGAACTCTTTTTGCCTGTCTTCACGGAGATTATGGTCTTTGGCATGTTTCAGGTAGTCGGTGGCCTGATCACCAACGAGCAGGTCTCTGTCCGACTTGTGATGGTATGGCACCTCGAACTGGACGTTGGAGATTTGACTCCATGCATAGCAACAGGTTTTTCAAGAACCTCAACGCAAGATCTACAAACAGCTTCCTGATGACTTTGCGCAGGATGTGGACCTTGGGCTCTTCGGACTGCAGGACCATGTTCGCCTTATCGAAGATCTTGATCACATCTTCCAGAAACAAGAGGTACAGCCTGCTGGATGATGAGGAGAGCTGCTGAGAAAGTCATTCTAACCTCTCTATGTTGGTGCTGCTCATTGCCTTGTGTGATCCTTGCTCCTCACGAACAAAGTCACGAAGAGCTCTCCAGTTTTTGAGGAGTCTCGGGAGACATTTCCCAATACTCAGCTGTCTTGCTGAACATGTTTCAACATCACACACTCTTTAATGTCGTGTCTGAGTTGCATGTCTTGAAAGCCTTCTTGCGCAGACTGCTCTTTTCTAGATAGTAATACACACTGATGAGCATCTCGTCTGCGCAGACTGGTAGACACCCAGCAGCTGAAACACACACACACACACAGACACAGGCACAGACAAGCACACAAAATATATACTCGAGCTTAGAAATAGAACTGAAAGAGAGAGAGAGAGAGAGAGAGACGGACAGGCAGAGAGAGGGAGAGATGCACACAGACAGGAAGAGAGAGACTCAAAAAGAATGAGAGACACATAGACATATAAATACACAAGACAGACAAGCAGGCAAGCAGACAAAAACTAGAGATTAGAGAAAGACATAGTTACATACTGGCATACAGACAAAGTCAAGTGACAAACTTGAACAGACAAGTATACAAAACAAACTAAATACCTGAACACACACACACACACATGGTGGTTTCTTTTGCAAAGAGAGAGAGAGGACCCACACCTTTTTGAGTGCATATGTGCATCAGGTGACAAACGCAGCCTGCCATGTAGAGAGAAACGTGTTCTTTCTTCAGGAAAGCGAATACTCCCTTGGTTTCCCCCAGTCATCACGCAGGCATTGTCTGCTCTCAGGGCAAGACAGTTCTCCCAAGGTATTTCACTGGCAGCGAGCTTGTCCGTGATCAGCTTGGCTATGTTTTCACCTGCAATAAAGAGCCATACACTTTTTTTTTTATTACAAAAGGTGTTTTTTTCCCCTCATTAAAGGCTTATTTTATGAAATAGTTCATGTCTGATTTGTGTAACCAATAAAAAAAAAAGGCTATTTATCCAAGCCAGGACAAACAGCAGTAGGGCTAATACAGTAATACTAATAGCAATAGGGCTATTTGGCAGGTTGCAGTGGAAATCACTCATGCTTCCTTTTTCATTTTTACGTCAAGCAAGATAGCGGAAGAAAGGCATTCATAAATAAATCAAATTATAAATATATCTTCTACACATATTCAGCTGCATATAATAGCCCATGCCATAGGCCTATCAGCTCTAAAATTACTATCATTACTAATATTAGCCCGCTAAGTTTTGCTCTACAGTCTGAACATAAATTGATAAGTAAAAAAGGTAGGTGCTTTTTTTACATTATAGTACAAGAGTCCTAGGTCTACTGAACTAGGCTGGCAGTGCCATTGGTAGCATATCTACCTCACCACCCAAAGGTCTGTGGTTTGAATCCAGGACTGGACAGAATGAAACCATATCATTTCTGCTGCTACCAACTAACTGGTTGACTGGTGTCAGTCTAATGAAACCAGCCATCCTGATATCAGATCATGTGGAAAGGATGTAAAATCCCCAAAATCAAAACCAACATAGGTTTATCATACAAAGTAGAATAGATACATGTAACAGAGACAGAAAGACTCAGAGAGAGAGAGAGAGAGAGAGAGAGAGAGAGAGAGTCAGAGAGACTCAGAGAGAGAGAGAGAGAGAGAGAGAGAGTAGCACAATCTCACACCCCCCCCCCCCCCCCCCCCCCCCCCCCCAAAAAAAAAAAAAAAAAAAAAAAAAAAAGGGAACAGAAGCAAACATTGAAACAACAAACAAAACCACAACCCCCCCCCCCCCCCTCCCAAACTTAAAAAAAAAAGTTGGAGTGCACAGATGTGGTCTATGTTGGCTTCTGCAACCAGAGGCAAGGAGGCAAATCCAGATCCAGAAAATAGAGGAGGTGGGGTGGGGGTGTAAGTTAAGCTACTGATTAGGCTTAAAAAAAAATAATAATCAAAAAAAAAAAAAAAAAGAAAAAAAAGAAAATGTTAGACTTGCCTGTTGATGATCCCTCCAGGGTGGGAACACCCAACACTTCAGACCGCACCTCCAGAGTGTCAGGATGGTATGTTCGAATCACCAGTGGAAACTGCTTGGCGGAACTGTCGTTTGATCCATCTGTAGAAATCGTGAATGGAGTGTTTCTCATTCTGTTTCTCAGAGTGATTTTTGCTGGGCTGCTAACTCCTTGACAACAGCTGTTGTTTTGCTTCTTCCACATTGAAAATTCGCTGCTATTTTGGAGTCTGGAAACATTTTCTTGACAGCCTTGGTGACGTGATCAGCTACACTCAGTGGTAGATTCTGATCAGCAATTAGTCCAACCATGGTGGTTTCCGCGCTTGTCACTCGCAGTGTGTGTTGATCGTACTGGCACCCAAAGTATGATCCAATAGCTTTGTTCTGTTTCACAATTCTGCCACTGGATTTGTGTTTGTTCGTCTCTACGTGGTTGAAGACATCATTCCTGCCCCCGTGTTTCACCGAGATCTGAACTTTGCACAAATTGCAGTAGTCATAGTGTGGATTGCCATAATGACTTTTCACTATACACGGCTATTCTTCGGTGTAGCTCTGCCTAAACGTCTGCTCCGCCACTCTGCCATCTCCCTTCTACGTTTATATTTGCTCCGCCCACTTTCACTTTCCCTCGAGACACCATCTTTCACCAGGTTGTGGAGGTGTTGAAATCTTCTCACATCGCTTTCGCTTGCCAGTGTCGCCATTATCGAATCGAAGAGACTGAATGACTTTGTGCGCATACGCGATAGGAACAGGAAAACCGAGTCCGCTCAACACTCGCGTCTAACGAACTGCTCTACTCACTAAGCGCAAAATCTACTAAAACGCCATGATCGACTTTAACTATGAAAAAAACTATAGCAAAATTAGCACTCATCGTAGCTCCATAGCAGACCCCTCAAATACGTAGTTGCTATGGCCGAATCGTAGCAGTAGACAGGTCTGCCATGTTGAGCCATGATTGCGACAAAATGTAGGATTGCAACATTCCATGATGTTACACTCACAGACTGATCCATCCTGATTGCTACATACTGCACCCCTTGGTTTCATTTCTTTTCTTGGGGTGATGCATGCTCATTCATGTCACTTTCATGGTTACGTTTTCCTTGGTTTTGTGAGTTTCAAACCTAGTCCAGTAATTTGGATACCAAATTTCTCCTTAAATCAATATTTCATCTAAAAGCGAAATGAATTCTTAAAAAAAATTGTGAGTATAGGAAAAAAGCGTAGAATTTGCTGACCAGAACAGAATCTGTTTTTGTTACAGACTACTGATTTCTTTTTCCTTTTCCATCTCCATTATCATACAATGAATGCACATGCATTCATTTCAAAGGATACACTCTTCAGTAGCCAGCTCAGCTCTTTCTCCATAGGCCAGAAGAACAGGAGTAGTATGGGTTTGGAAGCCAGTGATGGTCTTGGGTTTACCTGCCTGCCCAACGACGTCAACTGCCTGGAACACACAGCAGTAACTCTTTAACAATCCTTTTTCCAGGCTGAACACTGAAAACACAGAAAATGAAAAGAATTAAAGTTTGCTATTTCCAAGTGACTATTCTGGAGGCATGCTCTACTGAAATACTTCAATTTTCCCAGGTAAACCTGTACTTTGTGCTGCTACTTACTGCTGCATGTAAGATGACATGCTCTACTGAAATACTTCAATTTTCCCAGGTAAACCTTTACTTTGTGCTGCTACTTACTGCTCATGTAAGCCAAATACATTTTCCACCAGATTTTATATCCCCTCCCTAGATTCAATATGCACTTTGTGTTGCTTAACTTTTAGATCACTGAATAATGTCGTAATTGTACATGCCTCAACCACCAAGTCATTAACAGAATTTGGTGCCCAAACTGGGGTACTAAGTTTAAAAAATTGTTTAAGAAAACCCTAATTGATAGAAAGACTTCAAACTTTCAGCAAAAATCTATGGATAGCTGTTTGTACTTGTTACCTTAGGTGTACGTCAAAATATTTTTCTGGCTCAACACTACACACCTGAATTTACCTGGTTAACATACCTGTGTTAGTGAAACAGATGACAAGACAGGCAATACAACACCCTTCAACTTTATATTACCTAAAAATTTGATGGCAAGTGGTAAGTTTCACCATCTCAAAAGAACTGATGAGTGTTGTGACCTGTTGTGGTTATACAGGTTGCCAAAGAAATACGCGAAAACTTTGTGACACTTCTCAGTCACAAATTTTTCACACAGTCGTAAAAATAAATATATCAAAAAACAAAACAAGTGTACAATAATTCCATATTTGCTCAAAACAAAAAAAAACAAAAAAAAAAAAAAAAAAAAAAAGAGGATCGGAGTGCATGCTTTTTTTATCTCCATAAGTTAATTTGTGTTTGTAACCAAAAAAAAATTGCCAACGACGGGTGATACTATGCAGGTGTTAGTAGGAAGGATGAAAGAGAGGCATCACAAGGCAAAACAAGTCATGTTTTTTTTTAATCATACTCACCATATGGTTCCATAAATGTTTCATCACATAATCCAAATGTGGTCAAACACAAAGAACACAGCAATTTGAAATTCTCTTGCTCTTTTGCACTTTTCTAACACAGACTTTTTTGTTGACAAAGTGACTAAAAGTGCCAGATACAAAAGTACTGAAGTTTGTGCAAGTGAGAAAAGTGCAAAACAGAAGATTTTTCATCAGTGCTCTGTGTGTGTTAGAAACATTTTCTTTTCACCACTTTGTGAATTTTTTTCTTATGATCGCAATTGATCATGCATGTTAACACCATCATAATTGTTGGTGTAATCAGCCATGGCCTGGCGCCTAGAATACCTGACTTTTTCAACACCCCTTTGACCTTTTCTGGCAAGCTCTCCATCAGTTCCATCATGGGCAGAAATAAGAGTGGTGACCTTGCAATGTTCAAACCATGTAAGAGCCCGATGCTTTCCCTTCTCATCACCACCACCAATCTGACGAAACCAGCACTCTGTGTCCCGGGACTTCCTGACACATTTTGCCAGCTTCGTATCCTGTGGCAGACCCTTTCTGTAGCTACGCACAGTCCAACATGCCAGGTTTTCTTCTGAAATAGATGCTGAAAGAGATGAACTGATGTGAAGAACTTGTCAAAGTAGAGGGTGTGCCACTTCAAATGATCGGGCTCTGTCAAGTGTTTGACAACATGATCCCCCAAGACTTAACCCATTCCAGCTGGAATATCATTGGTCTTCCCAGCATATACTGAATAATTCAGCATATATAAAGAATCGGCATCATGTAAGCCCAAACTCGGAGGTCCCACTTTATTGGTTATGCAGGCAAATACTGCAAAAACCCACAATGACCCTTTAACTTGATCACTGCTTCATCCACCGTGATCTTCGACAAGGTAGAAACTGTGTTGCAAAACTTTCCTGGGTTAGACAAATGACATCTCTGACTTTGTCCTGGGGTTATACCCAGCCTGACCTCTGGGAATAGCCTGAGTGGAATGAGCAAAGTGAAAGCACTAGTAGTCAGCTACTCAAACCTGTTCTTCGATGCAACACTTGACACCCACAGAGTAAAGGACGGACAGAGGTCTTTCCAGCACAATCACACTGTGGAAGGGGGGCAATGTTCATATACATGAGACAAACATAAGCACTGATTTCATCCACAGTGGCTGGCTCAAACTTGTCCTCAGAAGTCCAGGGGCCAGTCTTGCAAACAGATTGGTTTGTCCAGCCATGTGATGAAATGCGTTGGGAGGAAAACTAATGAAAAGGTGACAGTAGTTTCATTTGTGGATGGGGATTGGGGGGGTGGGATGGGGATTGGGTGTGTGTGTGCTGTATGCATCAAACAAATTTCAGTCTGAAAACTGTTGTTTTACCATTGTGATGACTCTGCACATCCACCGACATCATCAACACCTGCATCATCTGTTTCATCTATGTCACAGTCACTGTCACTACTCTCATTCTCTCTCTTTCTTCCATTTCAAGTCACTGTCACTGTTGTCTGCTGAGTCAAGATCAAAGTCCCATTCATTCCTCTCATCAGTTTCGTTAAAAAACATGTTTGGATGAAACATTTTGTCTACAGTCAAGCTCATATTACTGTTGCTGTCAGAGTCCGACATCATGAGTTTCGTCTGAAGGCGATGGGTTGACCAAAAATGAATGAAAAATCAATAAGGCAATCAACAGCTTTCCAAAAATGCAGCAAGAAAGACCCAGATTGTGACCGCTTTTACCGTTGTCTATCCAAATAGGGTAGGCACATCAAGATAATCAGGTTAGTAATGAAGGGCGGCATAGGGTGAATCAGTGGTTTGAGGGGGTGGGGTGGACGGCAGAAATAGTGCATATTTTAAGTCGTGAAAAGTGCTGAGGGCAGACAAAAACAGACAAAGACATAAAAATTCTGTATATACCTGTACTTGGTCAGGATGATAAAGAACTATGACTTTGTCATGGGTTGATCAAGTGCCAAATCAAGATCAATTTGCGCAATGACTAAACACTGTCAAATGGAAAGGCCAGTTTATTCTACCTGGCCATGCTTTTATTGCTAAATCTAGATCCTAAAAGTTCAGAATGAACCACTGCATCCGCAGCACAGCATCACAGTCTTTCTTCAACACCAACTTTTTTTTCCATTTCAATCATAATTAATGAGGATGTGGATGATAAGCATGATTACAGGACTTCCATTCTGGCCAGAAACTACATACTGGGATTGTATTCTATGCTTCCTTTTTTTCTTAATAAGTGCATTTTGGCACCAACTGCCCAAGAGGTTAATACCTGCAGTGTTGGACAGGAAATCTGAGCAACACTAAGAGACATCCACTCATGAAAGAAGCTCCCCTGTGTGGTTCCAATCTTCTAATCTGAACACACAGCACTTTCAAACTCTGGATAAGAGCCAACCAAGGCAAAAGAAATACTAAAAAATAATGCTTCTGGTGGGAATCAAACCCATGACATCCCAGCTTATAAGTCTGCACCATGGTGGCTAGCCAGCTCACAATTTTTTTCTTGATGTATTTTACTGATGAATATTTTATTTTTGTATCCGACATAATATTCTTCAGATCTAAAAGCAAAAAAAAAAAATCTCATGCTTTCATAGCTGGCAAAAGTCTGATCTACACTTACCTGTCCAACGCGCACAGACACTGGCAGAGGCCTCAATTCTTCATCAAAAGTGACCAGCATGCGAGGCTGCATGGCCGCCACCAAATTGTACAACACGTAGTGTGACTTGCCCAGGATGACTGCAATATATACAAGCGTGAACATCTGTAACTGGTAACCAAATTCAATAGTCAATCAATTCTTTTTCATGCAAAACTTTACGTTCATTTGATGAATTATAAACTTGTTTTCTGGCATAAAACATTTATGCGGACAATACTGTGATTGCACATTTTGCATACTTTCTTTTTCGTCTGTGTGTGTACACAAAATGGTGCCTAAATATAGGATATCAGCACAGTTCTGCAATGCTGAAGGTTCTGTGGGCATTAATTTTCCACTGAAAAAAAAAAGTTAGTTATAAAAACAGATTTTCAATACACACAGAGGAGAGGAAAGAAACACTACTACTTTTAGGATTTTGAAGTGCCTGAAAAATCTTACTTTTTTCCGTATGGGGAATAAATTACTTCAAATCCACACTTGCTTTTTACGAAATCAAAATTCATTACTCATGAAGTTTAAACATGATTGTTAAAATAATGGTGTAGTACTTGGACATATCAATGGTCAGTGATGAACTAAAGGGTTTCCCAACATTAAATGTTTTCTCTTGAATGTGCAACTTATTCAAGGCAGGTCAGCTGAAAACATGGTGGTGAATGTCATATTCTGGGCTGCCTCTTTCACGCATTCTCTCTCCTTTTTTTTTTTCATTCTCATCAATCATCATGTTGTGTGCTTTCTGTTTTAGGTAAGATGTTATAGATCTCCATTAAATGTGTGCGACAGCTGTGTCACTGTAACAGGAAAAAGGCTGGTTGGATGTATCTACTTCTGAAATTAGCAAAGGGGGTGCAGGTCCATCTGCCTTCCTTGTTCAGTATTCTCTGAGCAGACAATATTCATCATCCTTGAAGTGGTTTCTTTTTACCAGGAGGTCCTCATGCTCGAGAGAGTTATCTCACGCCTCAGGAAGGAGAGGAACTCGGAATTTTCAGGCGCACTGCTGGTCTGTATCAGACTTCTTCAGTCTGACGAATTATTCAAGTCTGACTTTCTTTGAGTGAAATAGGACTTGCGCTGGTTTGTTCCAGCTGGTGCACTGATGCTGTTTGTTTGCTGTGTCTAAAGTCACGGTGCAGACTTTGATCTGCCAATCTGTGCTTCTGATTGAAGTAGGCAGTGGCAGCTAAAATTTTTAAAGTGAGAAATAACTTCTTTATTTTCATAGTCTTACGAAACTTTAAAAAAAATCTAACATTTCACAAAAAATTAAGTGAATATCTTCATTAGGTCTGGAGTTATGGCCGTTTAAAGATCCTAAAAGTGAAATATGGCCCATTTATAGCCATTCCAAAAATCATACTTTACTTTCACCAACAAATAAAGTCTTAATAGGGCAATACCCGGCAAAGCTATGTTCTAAATTTCAAGCTAATTTTTCTTTATTTATAAAAAAAAGTATGTACAGTCAAAGTAAAAAAAAAAAAATCACAATCTCAAAATGGTTGAAATCGGACTGAGAACCATATTGAAGGCACTACCATTTCAGAACAATACCACTGAAGAGTGTCTGTATCTGCAGTCTGACTCTCCAATGTATTTCTGCATCGTTTTTTTCTCACTGATCTGAATTTATTTTCATGGTAAAAACAGCCTTTAAACTTCAGATAAATCCAAATCAGCAAATCCAATACCTGGACAAGCTATGTTCTAAATTTCAAGCTAATTTTTCTTTATTTAAAAAAAAGTATGTACAAAGTTAAAAAAAAAAAAATCACGATTTCAAAATGGTCAAAATCAGACTGAGAACCATATTGAAGGCACTACCATTTCAGAACAATACCACTGAAGTGTGTCTGTATCTGCAGTCTGACTCTCCTATGTATTTCTGCACTCGTTTTTTTCTCACTGATCTGATTTTTTTTCATGGTAAAAACAGCCTTTAAACTTCAGATAAATCCAAATCTGTTTAGGTGTGGTCATAAGCAGTGTCATATGCACTGACAAGCTTCGAGGAAACATCACAGCTTATGAACCGTTTGCAGATTTTAATAACATTTTGGCACATGGAAGATAGCAGGTGTGTGAGCAGAAAATCATAGCTATACTGAAAAGACCGGGGGATCCAGGAGGCCGCTTAGGCCCCTGGTGGGGTGCAGAGGGCCCCCCAGACGCTGAAGAAAATTTGTCTTGCCAAGACACTTTTGTGGCCTCTCCTGAAAACAAAGTTAATGATTAAGTTCTATACAAAAAGACTCCAAATATGACAAACAAGGGGAGTTTGTATTATACTCCCTGTTTGGCTAGTATACTTACCATGTCGGACCACAGCATTCAACGGCAGTTAGTTAGCTCTGCCAGGCCGAATTTTTGTGGCTAATGCAGTAATAAGACAGTCACGTGATGCCCACCTTACTTCCACCATAGGAAGAAAGCCAGTGTCAGCTTCCTGTTCCTCATTCAGCAAGGCCTGCGCACAAGGTAACCCCGAGAACCTTGGCGCTAGAGGGGAAGGTAGGGCAGGCATTAGAGTCTGACATGGTAAGTATTCTAGCCAAACAGAGAGTATAATACAAACTCCCCATTTTGGCGTCATATACTATACCATGTCAGACCATAGCAGAATTTAAAGGAATCAGAGGAGAGCCAAGTGCCCATAGTCAAGCTGGTTGATCCTTCCCCCTGGAGGTATGGGACCGCGGACGTTGCCCAAGTGCGGTGCGGAAGAAGTCTGCTCCCCAACTAGGGGAAAGTGCGACAGTCGATTGGGGGTGGGTCGACCGCCGGGGATCTGAGCAACACAGGTCTGGGCATAGCGGTGCCTGTGGCTGAGACCCGGAGTTATGGCCAGTTTGGGGGTCCCAGGGACTGACCATAAGTCCGCCACCAGAGTACAGATGCTCTTCATGCAGTAGTGGTGGATGCACTTGTGCACGGCGGGGGAGAGCGTCATGAGCCTGCGTGCTATTAGTGGGGGGAAGCTAATGGCACAAGGCTCATATAGGCGAGTGACGGGCAGTGATTCCAAGCGCATCCCACCACCCACGCTGGTCCACGCCTTAGCAAAATTCCATGGGGGCTGAGGGTCGCGTGACACAGCATGATAGTAAGAGGTCTCATCGTGGGTCGGAAGGGAAGAAGACAAACTGGCGGGTAAAGCGGGAGAATTTGGATCTGAATTCTCAAAATGGGCTTGCCCTTTTAGGGGAGCCTTGCCTTTAGATTTTTCTGGAAATATTAAAAACGAAAGGCATTTTGAAGGCTTGCCTTTTGGCCTTCAGACGCAGTGATCGTGTGTTCGCTGGTCAGGTAGAGGAGGTATCAAACTGATGGTTGCATGTCCCCTCCGCGGAACCCCCCTCTACACAAGCCTACATTCTTCCATAGAAAGAATGGATTGCTCTGAGGAATCAGCAAGCGGGTCCTCCGGGGCAATAAGCGACTTCTGAACGAGGAAGTGGCTCGACCCGTCGTTGCTCTTCACCATGTTGGGCTATGGTGGCAGAGCAAACACGGAGCACACGACCACAAAGTGGAGACAAGTAGGTCGATCGTGAGATCGTGAATAAACTTGATCGACCTTGTGCTACAGCACTGATAAATACAGCATTGATGATACTCGATCGAGAGATCGTAAAGAACTCGACTGGAGTAATAGGGGATCGAGAAATCGAATGGAAAACTCGATCGACCCGTACTAGTAACATTAATAATGCGTAGTGCTAGATCGAGAACTCGATCGACCTGTACCAGTACAATGATAAGAAGAATAAGATGCTAATAACAGTGGAGGTGAAACCTCCGTACTGCTAAACCCAGGTATGATGTACGTGGATGACCACGAGGTGAGGAAGATGGCGGAAAAGCGACTGGCGAGGAGAGAAAGATGGCGGCCCAAGCAACCGGTGAGCGTTAGATCGTCAAAGTTAATTTACGGGGAAAAGCGCGAGTATGAAAACTAATGTGAGGAGACACAGCAGAGAACCCGTAAAAAGGAATGGATGGGCAGAGGATGCGTTCCCACCAGGAGGGGACACGTTCTTACACCGGAGAGTAAGTCCCCGAATTTGGGGAAATGGCACTGAAAAAGAAAGTTGCAAGAGCAATCATGACGAGCACGAAAATAAAATTGAAACACGCCAACCGTAAGCCTCACATGGCAAGTGTACCCAGGGTTTAGTGTAAGCCACAACTGAACAAGTAAAGAAGCAAACACACAAGCAATCTTTACACAAAGCAGAAGTACAGGCGAGACAGAGCACAAGACTTATCTTGCTTAGGCTGCAGGCTGAAGATGAATGAGGAACAGGAAGCTGACACCGGCTTTCTTCCTATAGAGCTTAATCTAGGATTTTTGAAAAAGGGGGTCATCCCCCCCCCCCACCCCCATATAAAAAAAAGGGGGAGGGGGCATGCCCCCTCCAACCCCGCATTACATACCTCTTCCACCTTTGTACACAGACTTCAACATACCTTGATCAAATCATCTAGATTAAAAACCACCACCTTGGGGCGACGTAAATACGTATGGATCTAGTTGCAAAGTGAAACGACTGCAGGCGGAAATCTAAAACAAATCTTAAATAAATGTCAGCGAACCGCCCAGAGGAACGTGACAAACGAGTCACAAGACAACACACAACGCGTTTCGACCTCTTAGGTCTTCCTCAGGTGAAAAACAAAGACGGACAAAATAACGAAAATGCACTTAGCTTTGATCGCTTCAGATTGCTTCTGAGTTCAGCGCTTTGATCACTTCAGATTGCTTCTGAGTTCATTCAACGCCTTCCTTGCGCTGAACTCAGAAGCAATCTGAAGCGATCAAAGTTAAGTGCATTTTCGTTATTTTGTCCGTCTTTGTTTCACCTGAGGAAGACCTATGAGGTCGAAACACGTTGTGTTGTCTTGTGACTCGTTTGTCCACGTTTCTCTGGGCAGTTTGTAAATACGTATGGTTTCTTGTGTTTCAAACACTATTCACATCGCATCCCCACGGTCTTCAGCTTAGACATCCATGGCCACTTCTTCAGCCAATCGTCTTGAAACCGGTGTTCCCTTGCACTGGCACTCTTTTCGGGCTGCTTCTCCGAGCTTTTGGATGTAGTCGCAGTTTCTTCATGATCTTCTCCACCCTCGCATGGCACAGAATTTTTTTTTTTTTCACTTTTCCTCCACTATTGTCGAAGTCGAATAGGGTGGGTGCACGCTTCATTTTGGTAAATATCCAATATGGTGCCTTAAACTCTAGCAACTTCTCGTCGGTGATCGAGATGGAGGAGATGAACCCCGCCGACTGATTGATTTACACTAACAGCCAATGAAATATCAAGAAATCGTTCGCTCCTGCTCAGTCCTAGTTTCAGTTTTTCAAGCAGACGACAAACGAGCACCTGCAATGATCAGTGAACAGGGCAGGCAGTTCTGCAAATGTGCGGGAGTCTGCCTGTGTTAAGACTCGAAAATTGCAGGAGGGAACAGATTTTGGGGGGATTGTATGTACCAATCTCACGCTCTAGATTAAGCTCTGTTCCTATGGCGGAAATAGGGTGGGTGTCACGTGACTGTCTTATTACTGCATTAGCCACAAAATTTCGGCCTGGCAGAGCTAACTGACTGCTGTTGAAACCTATGGTCTGACATGGTATAGTATATAACGCCAAATATGACTTATGGCTTAAATATGAAACTGAAAATGTTATGCCAGGTACTTAGAATACATCTTAAATTCTGTAAACCATCAAAACAAAATATGATGCAATGTATAAATATTACTCACCAGTGATGTGGCCATTTCAATCACTTGATTTATAAGTTCAAGAATGAGGATTCCTGTTGTTGTTTTTTTTTTTTTTATAATTTTTTTCTTTTAGTCTTACATGGTTTTAATTCAGCAGGGCCAATGTCTGCACTATCACTGGATTGGAACAAACACTGAGCAAAATCAAAAGCTGCAGTGGGCCAAGTCTTACAATAGAAATCAGTGGCTGGTTGCACTGGGGCATCTGAAAAAAGCAATAAATCAGTAACCCCAACTGAACAAATCTTGAGAAGAAAATCAGTGGCTGCTATGAATGAACTTGAAAAAGTCTATCAGCTATAGCAGCAAGGCGAGTATGGAACTGGAAATTAGTGGCTGCAGTGAGGCAAATCATGGTAAGTGAGGCGTATCATGGTAACAGAGTCAGTGACAGCAGTGGGGTCAGCTTTTCACTGACTACAATGGGGCGATTCTTGGACACCAGAGCCATTACTGGAGCAGCAGCAGGAAGAGCTGATGTATGTTTCAGTGCATTCAATCTCTGCACATGTTTCGTCTTGTGGGAATGCAGTTCGATCGACTTTTTTCCATTTGACTAGTATACAAGCTTCTGACTGCACAGTATACACCAAGCAGCAGCGCCCACTTCATTTGCTTTCCACAGCCATTTTTGAAACGGACGATTCAATTCATCCATCTCATCCATCCATTCATTTCTCCACTTGTTTTTCCTCAGGTCACTGTTGCTCTTCCGTGTCTCTGCTTTGCTGTTAATCAGCTCCAGTTTTGACAAAGCTTCATGCATTGAAAACAAGACGGCGGATTTCAAATATGAGTGGCGCGAAAACCTGAAGTGGAACGCGGAATGCACACAAAGGGGTGGTGGTGGGGTGGTGGTGGTGGTGGTGGTTAAAAATTTGCTATGCAGAATTCCGTATCAATGAGATAAGATGTTGCTTATAGCCCAGCCGACCACAAAGGGCCACATCAGGGCTGTCACCACGTTAAAATCAACTCACCAGTCATTTAAAAAAAAAAAAAAAAAACACTTTCACACATCTCTTTAAATGATATCTTCTAGAAACGCACCACAAACTTCATTAAAAATCTTTCTTCCGTAAAATCTAAATCAGATGAAAAATGTTAATCTCTCTCAAAAACTCAAAGATCACGTCAATTGGGACATCTCTGAACAGGATTTTCATGGACTCTGCTGTAAAATGTTTGTGTCTCACATCGTGCAAGTCCCAACAATCCAAAAGAACATGTTTCACTGTGAGTGGCACATGACATGGAACGCACCACGGAGCTTCTTCACTCTTTAAAAGGTAGGAATGGGTAAAAATATGACTGGCCAGTGTGCAGCCGGCACAGAACTGTTTCTTCTTTATGACCACCAGACAAAGATGAGAGAACTCCTTAACTCTCTTGACAAGCGTGCAACCGCTAGCGCCCGACTGGAAATCACACAGCCAAAAGGCTGAGCGCCTGCCAGCGCCTGGTAAAAGACGTGGCAACAATGGGCGCTGCCATGTTTCTCATAGAAAAGGAAGTCTCGCAAGAACGTGACTTCCTTCTTCCTGTAGCCATTTACTTCCGTTTGCAAAAAAAAACGCGAGTCGATACGTGCCGTGGTTCTCGAGTTATGAATTTTTAAAGTTTGTGGTCGAAATGCCGTTTTTCACCATGGTTAACCTTGATTTCTGCCATTCTATAATGAGATTTAGTGATGAAGATACTGTGATTTGTAGGATTTATGGCATAAGACTTGGTGAAAGTGCTAGGTGATGAAGCTTAACCCGTTCCCTGCCTGAGACGAATAACGCACGTCGTGAAAACCAAAAATCGCTACGCCCCGGACGGGCACCTCACGTCCTAACTTCGTCACAGAAAGCAGAAAAATCTAAATGGGAGACGACCGTGTAAAAATGTTTCCACCTCTTCTACTGATGTCAGAGCAACGGCCCTTGCCCTTCACGTGACCGTTCGCTGACCATAGGGTTATGCAAATTACGAGTTGAGAGGTCAGAGCTGATTAGCGTACTCAACATGGCAGCGCGACCTAGCACATCATCGAGTCGTCCAGTTTTTTCAAGCGATATACCGCGCTTGATGTCTTAGATGAAATTCTAAACAACGAAGACAGTGGTGAAGAAGATCTTGGAGGGTCGGATTCCGAAATTAGTATGGAGGAGGAGACGGATGGGAATCAGCACCATCCACTTTTATTGGAGATAGGTGCGGGTGATGACATCGATCCTTTGTTCGGTCTGCGTGATAGCAGCGAGCGAGGAAAGCGACGCTAGCGAGGGTGACGAAGCAGCAGAAATGGCGGATCCCGTGCCATCAACAAGTACTGCACCCCCTCCCGGATGAAGGATGGGGTCGTGGACATGGCAGGGGCTCAGGACGACAGCGAGGGCCCCGTGGAAGCGGCCGGGGGCGTGGCATGGGGCATGGGCAGCAACAGCTGATCAGAGAGTGGAGAGATGCTGATGCACAGGTCCCCAACCCTGATGTAGTTTTTACTGGAAATCCAGGGGTCAAAGTCAACTGTGCTAATTTTCGTCCTGTTGACTATTTAGAATTATTTTTTGCCGATCTTGTGAAACATCTTGTTGTTCAAACAAACTTGTATGCTGACCAGTTTCTGGAAGCAAACCCCAATCTTCCAGTGTTTTCAAGGGCCAACAAGTGGGAGAAAGTGGATGGTACAGAAATGAGGAAGTTTCTGGGCCTTGTTCTACTTATGGGGATTGTGCGCCTGCCTTCCATTGAATTGTACTGGACGAAGAAGGTGCTGTACAGAGTTCCAGTCTCAGTTCTGTAATGACCAGAAACCGATTCCAGGCAAGTAGCTCTATTTTTTTTTCTTTTTTTTTTTTTTTTTTTTTACTGCTCGATTCTTCATCCCTCCACTATTCGTTTTCCATATTTCTCTTCTTTGCCCTGCTTCCTATTGAAAGTACATGTTTAGGAAATAATAACCGTATGGATAGGTGGGGATGTGTGTGTGTGTGTGTGTGTGTGTGTGTGTGTGTGTGTGTGTGTGTGTGTGTGTGTGTGTGTGTGTGTGTGTGTGTGGTGTGTGTGTGTGCGCACATGTGTGCATAAGCATTATTTATTTCTGTGTGCAAGTTTTCCATACAAGTGTGTTCATTTGAAAACCAGAAAAGCACTTTTTTTTTTTTTTGCACCAGTGTGGTGTTTTTATATTCATGTGTGTGTGATACTGTTTTGTGTTTATATAAATGTGTGGTGTGTGTGTGTGTGTGTGTTGTGTGTGTGTGTGTGTGTGTGTGTGTGTGTGTTGTTTTTTTGAAAACCAGAAATGCGTATGTGTGTGTGTGTGTGTGTGTGTGTGTGTGTGTGTGTGTGTGTGTGTGTGTGTGTGTGTGTGTGTGTGTGTGTGTGTGTGTGTGTGTGTGAGTGTGTGTGTGAGTGAGTGTGTGTGTGTGTGAGTGAGTGAGTGAGTGTGAGTGTGAGTGTGTGTGTGTGTGTGTGTGTGTGTGTGTGTGTGTGTGTGTGTGTGTGTGTGTGTGTGTGTGCCTGGTTGTGGGTCTGCTTACTGATCTTGAAGATTTATTCTGTATTTTCAGATTCTTCTTCAGTTTCTGCATTTCAACAACAATGCAGGCATTGCCAGTGCAAGGTGATCCAGGGTACGACCGGCTCTACAAGATTCGACCCATTCTGGATCATCTGCATGAGAAGTTCCAGGAAGTGTACGAGCCCCGGCAAGCGGTGTGTGTTGATGAAAGTCTACTTCTTTGGAAGGGCAGCAGATTGATATTTCGTCAATACATACCCTTGAAACATGCCCGGTTTGGAATAAAAATCTACCTATGCTGGAAGGGAGGACCCCATCAATGAGGTGCAGCCTGTCCTGGAGTCTGTAAATGCAGACAACCAAACTCTCTCTGCCAGTGAGAAAATGGTGCTGTACCTGGTAGCCCCTCTCCTGGAAAAGGGCTACCATGTCTACACGGACAACTGGTACAGTAGTCTGAGGCTGTACCTCTACCTCCTGGAAAGGAACACCTTGGCCTGCGGCACCGTCCGGGAGAACGGGGTATTCCAGAAGAGCTACGTGGTGTGAAGCTGGGCCCCGGATCATCAGCTGCTCTTTGTGGTGACAAGATCATCGCCACAAGTAACACAGCACAAAAGTGGTGCATCTGCTGTCTACTGTGCACAGCCACACTGAGGCACCAATTCCAGACCGGGGACGACGGGGTATCAACATACGTCCGTCCGTTTCATCACAGTACACAGGAATATGGGTGGGGTCGACAAACAAGACCAGCTGCTTCACCCATATGACTGCAATGCCTTTATTTTGCAGAAGTCAAGAGGTGATGACTCCTGTAAAACTTTCTTAGGTTTTATGGAGAGTGTCATCACTTCTTGGATTTGGCCAGACCAGGTGCCTGCTGTGGAAGAGGGCAAAACAGATGACGAGGTGAGGATGGGTGCTAACCACTTTTTATTCCCACTGCCACCGACACCAAACAAGCCTGCCCCTTCCAAGAAATGTCAAGTTTGTACCAAGAAACTCAACGTGCGGAAGGAATCCCGCTACTATTGCCCCTCCAAGCCTGGATTGTGCTTAGGCCAGTGTTTCATTGACTATCATACCAAGTTTGTGTATTGGGAGTAGGATCATCTGTGTCGGTTTTCTTTTTTTTTTTTCTTAGTTGTACATTTCATTCTCTTCTGCTTTTTTGTGTTCTTAGTTTTCCATTCTACAGGGTTTTTTTTTTTCTCACCCATGCGTGTGTTCACTATTTTGTGAATGCTGTGACCAGACAGAGTGCCATCAGTGAAGGAACTGCAAGTGGAGTACAAAATGAATCCCCTTGTGTGTTTCTTTGAACCACAATTTGGACAAACAAAAAAAAGAACACCATCCCCTAAAGTTATGAAGCAGGGATTGCAGACAACCTGAGGATTATGTCCAAGCCTATGAAGTTTAGTACCGCAAGTGCTGGATTTCTATAGAACAGCATGGCAGTAATGTGAGTACAATATGTTTAGAAACTCAACACAGTTCCTAGTGTTTTGTGTGATCAGCACGGATACTGTGTGTGTGTGTGTGGGTGTGTGGGGGGGGGGGGGGGGAGCTTTTTTTTTTAACAAGCAATTGCTTATTTGTTTCTTCAGACTTTTTTTTTCCATTGTTGTCAGTTTGAACATTTGCCAGTATGTAGTATGCTATAACAGTTTGGGACCACACTGTGTACTTACACTTACAGTGATGTTGTGTAAACATTCACAGAATTTTTTGTCAGTGTTTTTACAGGTTTTTTGTTTTGTAACATGTGTATGTTTTCAGAAACTTTTCTTTTTTTTGTAAAACCCCCATCCGTTTATATCCATGTCCACCCCCCTGACCCCCTGACCCCCCCCCCCCCCCCCCCTCCAATGGTTAACAAAATCACATTATTACTGTATAGCATCATACCTTTATGTAAAAGTAAAGGGAAGTCATAAAATCTAAGTCATAAGTCAATAAATAAATAAACAGTGATTCAGGTACTGAACCTACCCCAAAGAGTAAAATCATGCCCCTTTCTAGTAGAATTAGGGTACCCCCAGTAACAGACAGATTGTTAACAATAAGACAACAATATGATTCCCAGGTGTTTGTAATGTTGTTGAGCAAACAACAAAAGGTATTTTTGCTGTGTTAGTGGGCTTTTATGTGGTGATTTTTTGTAAAATTCTCAAACTGAAAACAAAACAAAAACTGTTTTATCATATGTTATTAGTGTGAACCATCATATTGCCCACAAAAATAAAATTAGAATGATGTGAAATTGTAGACAAGGGTCTAAGGAAGTAATCCACAAAAAATCTAATAAATAACTCAATAAATGGATGAGTAATGTAGATGTTAGTGAACATACCATGAAAAGCATGATATGCCCCTTTTTACCTAAAAGATAGTACTCCCAATTATGAGCAGATTGTCATCAAGAACAAGATTCCTTGGGATTCATATGACTGTCATGTGTTAGTGCTGATGTTGAATAATTAGTCACACCACTTTTTCATTATTTTCACTGATTTTATATGGTGCAATTTGTTTTTGTATACTTAGAAAGTGTTTTTTTTTTTTGTAAAACCACCATTCATTACATCCCTGTCCATCCCCTAATGGCCAACAATAATACATTATTGTTATACAGCATCACAGCTTAGGGTATAAGGAAAGAGAAGCCATAAAATCTAAGTCACATGTCAACAGATAAATAAGCAGTGATTGAGATACTGAACCAACCCCAAATAGTAAAATTATGCCCCTTTCTAGTAGAATTAGGGTACCCCCAGTAACATACAGTTTGTTACACAGAGGGACATTTACTGACAACAATATGACTCCCAGGTGTTTGTAATGTTGTTGAGCAAACAACAAAAGGTATTTTTGCTGTGTTTAGTGGGCTTTTATGTGGTGATTTTTTTGTAAAAGTGTCAAATTGAAAACAAAACAAAAACTGTTTTATCATATGTACTAGTGTGAATCATCATTATTACCCGCAAAATCAAATTAGAATGATGTGAAATTGTAGACAAGGGTCTAAGGAAGTAATCCACAAAAAATCTAACACAATAATTCAACAAACGGCTGAGTAATGTAGATGTTAGTGAACATACCATGAAAAGCATGATTATGCCCCTTTTTACCTAAAAGATAGTACCCCTAATTATGAGCAGATTGTCACCAAGAACAAGATTCCTTGGGATTTATGTGACTGTCATGTGTTAGTGCTGATGTTGAATAAATAGCAAGACCACTTTTTACAGTGTTTTGACTCATTCGATTTGGTGCAATGTGTTTGTGTATACTCGAAAACTGTTATTTTTTGTAAAAGTTTTATAATTATGTCAAATTCTGCTATACTAATTATCAGCATAATCAAGTCATTTTGACAGGACATTGAAGACAAATGTATAACAACAAAACATACAAAACATCAGAGAGATCTGTCAAGAAATAAGTGAGTAGCAACCATTTTATTGAACCTACCCCAAAAAGCTGAATTTTACCTTGGCATACAGATTTTCAAATGTGCTGTTATACTGTGGCAGTGAAGGGGTTAAAGTGACCTAGATTTCGACTGGGATGAGATTCGAGATACGATGAACAATGATTCAGAAGAAAGTTCTGAAGAAGAAAATTTTTTTTCCCCCTGAGTAAATGGCTCATGTGACATTCTTCAAACTTATGATATAGCAACATATATATTCGTAGGAATTTTAAAATTATTTTCATTTCATTATTTCCTTTCCTGTCTTTTAAATTAATTTTTAAAATGGGGAAACCATGTTCAAATTACGGAGTTACCTATCTTGCTGATGGTTTTCGGCGTAACTAAGCTCGGGTAAGTGCATACTGAAGAGAGTTAAGGTTTGGACAGATCTGAAAGAGTTTGTTATCCGTCTGTGTATTCCAATCTTCCGGCCAGAGGTCTCTGACATAATCGGTAATTCTGGGTTTCAGATCTGAGCAGGGGATGTATATGTTGACAGTTGCTCTCTTGTGGCATTCTTGCCAAACGATCAACCATTTCATTCCCTCCAATGCCAACATGACCAGGAACCCAAGCCAGAATAATGTTGTAACCATCCGCTTTCAACTTGGTAAAAAGTTTTAAAAAAGTGTAAAAGTTCTGGATGCTGGAGGTTGCGGCCAGCTATGGCTTCCAAAGCCGACAGTGAATGCGACGATAAAACCAGGAAGTCCCTCTTCGCAGATTGTGAGATTATCCTCAGTGCTAGAACCAGAGCTGTAAGTTCAGCAGAGTAAGCAGAAGCATCCAAAGGAATATGTTCTAACAGTATTTGAGAAGGAGCACCAGGGCAATAGGCTGCACAGGCCACTCCATCTTCAGACTTGGAACCGTCAGTGAAAATTTTCTGATAGGATGGGAGTTTTGAACAGAGCTCAGCATACAATGCCTTGTATGCCAGAGAACTGGTAGACTCTTTGCGAAAAGCTGCATGATCACAACAAATCTCTGGTGTGAAAAAGGTCCACAGAGACACATCTGGAAACTTGGAAAAATTGGACACAACTCCTAGGTCTAGACCTGCATTCCGCGCGTGAGGCTGCATACAAAGACCAAACGGCGGAATACAGTTAGGGTTTGTTTTCGAATTTGCTTTGGAACTGAGGGTCAAAGACACAGTCATAGGTAGGGTTCTCCGGTTCAGAGAACAGTCTGATATAGTAGCTAAAAGATAAGTTTCAGCCTGCAGTTGGACAGTGAGGGTTCACCAGCCACCCCTGAGATTGGACAATGCTTCTTATTTAACAAAAGTGTACAGACCACATTACAGAATAGGATAATTTTATACTTTTTTTTTTTTTTTACTGACCATTTCAATGTGCGGCATGTTTATGGCTTCTCTTTTCTTATACCCCAAGCCATAATGCTTTATAACAGTAATCTCATTTTGTTAGCCATCAAGGTATTGACATGGATATAATGAATGGTGGTTTTACAAAAAAAGAAAAGTTTCTGAACACATACACATGTTACAACATATAAAACCTGTAAAACACTGACAAAAACTTGTCAGTGTTTACTCAACATCACTGTAAGTATATAGTGTGGTCCAAATTGTTATAGTATAATACTTACTGGTAAATGCTCAAAATGACAACCATGGAAAAAAAAAGTCTGAAGAAAAAAATAAACAACTGTCTGTTGAAAAAAAAAAGAAAAAAAAGAAAAAGCCACTAACACATATGGGGAGTTTTTATTATGCTCCCAGTTTGGCTAGTATACTTACCATGTCACACCAAAGCATTCAATGGCAGTTAGCTCTGCCAGGCCGAATTTTTTGTGGCTAATGCAGTAACAGACAGTCACGTGATGCCCACCTTACGTCCCACCATAGGAAGAAAGGCGGTGGCCGCTTCCTGTTCTCATTCAGCGAGGCCTGCGTGCAAGGTAACCCCGAGAACCTTGGCGCTAGAGGGGAAGGTAGGGCGGGCATTAGAGTTTGACATGGTAAGTATACTGGCCAAACAGGGAGTATAATAAAAACTCCCCATTTTGGCGTCATATACTATACCATGTCGGACCATAGCAGAATTTAAAGGAATCGGAGGAGGGCCGAATGCCCTAGTGGTTCTTGGGGTTAACTGATACAGCTGCATTAGCCGCCACAAAGGTGTGATCCCTTAGAACCATCAGTCCTGGACATGCCGATATCCCTTAAAAAAGTTTATAAGGGATTTTCTGAATGCCAGCAGGCTGCCTCCAGTAGATGGCACAAGTGGACAGAGTGCTGGAACGCTGCGGAAGTGGCCAGCGCTCTGACCTTATAGGCCTGGGGAGATAGGACAGGGACATGCTTGTACACCTGGATGTAGACAGATGTCACCGTCTAGGAGAGGCACCTAGAGATAGTGCCAGCCGAGATATCTTCCTTATTATCGGGGTTGACAGAAATAAGGAGACGTCTCTGGGAGGAGCGCCTGGGGCGTGAGAGTTCCCAGTAGTGTCTCAGACACCTAGAAGGACACAGGTCCATGTCTCCACCGCTCTTCCCCCCTCCAGGATATCCGCCAGTGAGTGGATGACTAGGGAGGGCGAGGAGTGCCCGGTTTCATGATTCTTAGCTAATTTGGGGAGAAACGTTCGAGAGACAAAGCGTCCCTGTGGAGGGCAATGTCTCCGGTCCCTGCTGATGAATCTCGCTTCGCCTTCTGGCCAAAGCCAGGGCGAGGAGAAATGTGGTCTTCAGGGAAAGAAGGTTAAAGGGAGGGTGGTGACAGGCTTGAAAGGGGGTTTCCTGAGAATGTCCAGGACAAAAGGAGGTCCCAAGGGGAATGCGCTTAGGAGACTGGGACTCACGTAGAGCCACCCCCCCTAGAGATCTATCTGACAAGGAAGTCATTCTCAAAGGAGGGTCTGCCAAGTTGGCGAATAGAGGTGCAGATAGCCAACCTGTAGCCCCGTATGGAGCTAGCAGAGCTCTTAAGAGAGGAGGATAGGTGAGACAGAAAGTTGCCCATCTGGTTGCCTGATCACAGGAGAGGGACCCATCTCTCCCATCGGTAATCATAGGGCCTGCGAGGTCCCCACCCCCGCGAGTGTGTTTAGGACGGACTGGGATCTGTCCATCTGGGAGGTTGAGGCAGGTGCTCGCAGTTGGGCTGGTGTGAAAGTGGAGCAGGGGGGGTTGGAGTGAGGGCGACCCGAGCAGGGTTGCCTGAGCATGTCCCACTGGAGGGGGGAACATGGGTGAGGGACTTGAGGTCCGGAAACCAGGACTGGGTTGGCCACCATGGGGTATGAAGATGAGCCTGGGACTTTCCAGCCTCACCTTCTGTATCACCTTGTGGAGGATTGGGAAGGGAGGGAAGGCGTATGCTATGAGGCCCGACCAGGGAAGGGAGAGAGTGTCGATCGCATACACTTGGGAATCGGGGATGGGAGAGACATACCCCAGTGGACGATGGTTGAATCGGGAGGCAAATAGGTCGACCATGGGCCGAACCAATGTTCCCACACCGAGGTTAGGGTTAGCCTGCTGAGGGTCCATTCCGTGTGAGAGGGGGACCTGGATCCGCTGAGGGAGTCTGCCAGGATATTGCAGGTCCCCGCTATGTGTCTCGCGTGGAGGGCAATTCCCCGTGCGTGACCCAAGCAGAGGAGAGCCTCTGTCTGGAGGAAGACACTGATGGAGCGACCACCTTCCTGAAGAGGAAGGGTGCCAGGGAGAGGCCGAAGGGGAGCGCCTTGAACTGGAGCACCCCGACCCTGCCAGACAAACCGTAGGTATCGTCTGTGGGATGGGTGTATAGGGATCTGAAAGTAAGCATCCTTCAGATCTACTGAAGCCGCCCAATCCTGGTGGTGGATGGAGTCTCTGATCCGAGTCGGAGTCTCCATCCTGAATCTGGTGGCTCTGAGAAACTTGTTGAGGGGAGAGAGGTCTAGGAAGGCCTCCATCCTCCTGAGGGTTTGGGGACAACAAAGAGGTGGGAGTAAAACCCTGGGTTGGAATGGAAGATCTCCATGATGGGCCCCTTTTTTTGAGTTCTTCGACTTTCTGGCAAAGCGCCTCCGCTCGATCCCGGCGAGGGTTCGCTGGGGGAGGAGGGTGGGCATGAGAGGGGGGCGTCTGTGGGCCAAAGGTATGCGGAACCCCTCCTGTAACGCCACCACTATACATGGGCTGAGGCCATAAGTCTCCAGCGAGGGTTCTGCCTATTCCCGTTCTCCCATAGGAGAGTCTGCCAGTCACCTCCAGGGCCATGCCTGTTGGCCGAACCGAAAATTCTGCTGGGGGAGTTTCGGCTTCGGCCTATGGGAGGTATTAGGGTGCTTGGCGGGCCGTGCGGAGTGAGTTTGGAATGAAAGGAGGGTCTAGCAGGGCGAGGCTAAGGAGGGGGCCTGGCTGCAAATGATGCTGCCTGCTTGCGTTCTTCGACTGAGTGGAAATGACAGCTGTCAAACAGTCGCTGAAGAGCGACTGCTCCTGACCCGGGAGGCACCGCAAGGCCGCCTTAAGCGCTGGGGGAGAGATTAGCCTGTGACAGCACAGCATCTCTACAGGCCAGTAGGCAATTGTAGTGGCTCCTGGCTGCGCTGTCCGCCGCAGTCGAAGGTGATGCGACATCTGTTGATCAGGAATCTCATCAGGGGGTCGCAAAACAAGCGAGATTCTGTCTCCTGGTGGTCTCAGAATCGTGTGTGTCTGAGGACACTGAGACAGCGCTGTACTCCTCGGCCAGAGCTCCTCCACCTGTTGCAAGAGCATGTTGAGGAAGACACGTCCAGCAGTGGTGTGTTGCAGGATCCCCGTTCTGGCTATATGGTCCCACTCCACCAGGTTCTTGATAGAGATCGTGGCAGAGGTAGGAGGGCCACGTCGGGAATAAGCCGGCAGTCTGCCAGGGAAATGGTAATTTCCCTGGTCACTGGATTGTCAGAGAACAGGGAGCAGATGTGGGCCTGCCAGCGATCCCTGAGGAAGGTACCTACCAGGACCCACGTTTGGGGCCAAGAGGAATTCAATCCCTGGCAGAGGGACGGCCTGTGCACCCCTGGCTAGAGTTGCTGGACTCTCCCAAATGGAGGTAAGTGTCTGAGGTGCGACGAATCTTGGGCGAGGTCACTGGGCTGGGGGGGGGGGGGGGGGGGGGGGGGGGGGGTGGTGGTGGTGGTGGTGGTGGTGGTGTACCTAGCGAAGAGAGGATCTTGTCAGAGGGTGGGGGCTCCCTCATGACAAGTTCTGGGCGCCACCACTCAAGGATGGGACTCGTCACCAGATGAGGAGAAGGACTTGTCTACCTCATCCTCAGACTCTGGGGAATCAGGTTCCTGGAGAGGTTGCGCTGAACCTTCTGTAGGAGGCAACAGCAGGGGTGCGTGGGGGTCCCGCCCTAGCTGGGTTGTGGGGGAATGTGAGGGCAGGTCCCTAGTGGCTCCATAATCGGCGGCAGACTTGGGGGGAAAGCCGATTGGACAGCGGCTGAGAGGGAGAGAGACCGAGGTCGATCCAGCTGAGGAGACTGGACGCCACATAGGACCGTGGAGCTGGTCATAAGTAAGCCATTGGTCCCTCGGGGGCATAGAGCCACCGGTCCCCGAAGAAGATGCCAGGCTATGGCGGCCCTGGGGCAGGATTTCCTCAGGAGCCAGGGTAACCTGAGACACCCGTGTGTGTGTGTGTGTGTGTGTGTGTGTGTGTGTGTGATCAAGAGAGCGTGGTCTGTTGTACCCCACCCCGGAGAGTGCACTGCCTCATACACCTGCCTGGTTCCCACCTGGTGCCTTGGGTCACGCACTTTTTCCATGTAGGCCCCTGTGTAACAGGGAGAGCGGTGGGGGGCATGGCAAACCGAGCCCCCTGCCTGCATGTGCACGGACTGCGATGGGCTGCGGTGGCATGGCCACCCCCTGGGTGGGATCGAGCAGGTTACCTGTGGTCCCGCTGGTCGATCCTACCTCCAGAGAAATGGGACCGTGGACGTTGCCCAAGTGGGGAGAGCGAAGAAGTCCACTTCCCAACGTCCTGTACCCCTAGGAAGGGGGTGGGTCGACCATCGGGGTCTGAGCGGCACAGATCCAAACAAAGCGATGCCTGTGGCCGAGACCCCGGAGTTATGGTCAGTGGGGGTCCCCAAAAGACTGGTGAGCTGTTACCTCTCAATTCGCAATTTGCATATTCTATGGTCAGTGGCCGGTCAGTTAAAGGGAAAGAACCCCTTTTTTGACATCAGTATTAGAGATGGAGACATTTTACATGGCTGTCTCCTGTTTAGATTTTCCCCATTTCCATGATGATGTTACTACGAGAGACANGAGGAGGGCCAAGTGCCCTAATGGTTCTTGGGGTTAGAGGGTGGAAAGGATATAGCTGCATTAGCCGCCACAACAGAGATCCCTTTAGAACCATCAGCCCTGGTCATGCGGATATCCCTTAAATAAAAGTTTATGAAAGGATTTTCCGAATGCCAGTTGGCTGCCTTCAGTAGATGGCACAAGGGGACAGAGTGCTGGAACGCTGCAGAAGTGGCCAGCGCTCTGACCCCATGGGCCCGGGGAGATAGGACAGGGAGATTCTTGTACGCCTGGGCGTAGGCAGATCTCACTGTCTTGGAAAGCCACCTAGAGATAGTGCCAGCCAAGATGTCTTTATTATTACTGGGGTTGACAGAAATGAGGAGACGTCTCTGGGAGGAGCGCCTGGGGTACGAGCGTCCCCAGTAGTAGTATCTCAGAAACCTAGAAGGGCACAGGTCCATGTCCTCCCCGCTTTCCCCTCTTCCCTGGATATCCGCCAGTGAGCAGATGATGAGGGAGGGAGAGGCAG
Organism: Conus betulinus; assembly: GCA_016801955.1. Lineage (NCBI taxonomy): Eukaryota > Metazoa > Mollusca > Gastropoda > Neogastropoda > Conidae > Conus > Conus betulinus. The sequence goes on from JADBJO010003233.1 coordinate 37,738, forward strand.
TGCCCGGTTCTTGATTCTTAGCTAAGAATTCGGGAAGAAACTTTAAAAGAGACAGAGCCGTGCCTGTGGAAGGCAATGTCTCTGGGGTCCCCGCTGAGGGCATGAATTTCGCTTCGCCTTCTGGCCGAAGCCAGGGCAAAGAAAAATGTGGTCTTCAGGGAAAGAGGGTCAAAGGGAAGGGTTGCAATAGGCTCAAAAGGGGGTTTTCTGAGAGCGTCCAGGACAATAAAGAGGTCCCAAAGGGGGATGCGCCTAGGGGACTGGGACTCATGTGGAGCCACCCCCCTAGAGATCTCTCTGAGAAGGAAGTCATTCTCAAAGGAGGGTCCGCCAAGTTGGCCAATGTGGTGCAGATAGCCACCTGTAGCCCATATGGAGCTAGCAGAGAGTTTAAGCGAAGGCGATAGGTGAGATAGGAAGTTGCCTATCTGGATATTGGAAGAGTGATTATGGGGAACAGAGTTGTCTGAGCACCAGGAGACCCTTCTCTCCCATCGGTAATCGTAGAGGGACTCAGTGCTGGTTCTGCACGAGGCTGTTGCTAAATCCCGTAGGTCTTGCGAGGCCCCTGCCCGTTAGTATGTCCAGGACGGACTGGGATCTGTCCGTCTGGGAGGTAGGGGCAGATGCTCGCAATTGGGCTGGCACAATAGTCAGGCATGAAGGCAGAGCGTCTGGGGGTTGGAGTGAGGGCGACCTGAGCGAGGCTGCCTGGGTGTGTCCCACCAGTGTGTCAAACTGGAGGGGGGGGGAACATGGGTGAGGGACTTGAGGTCCAGAAACCAGGACAGGGTCGGCCACCATGGGGTTATGAGGATGAGCCTGGGTCTTTCCAGCCTCGCCTTCCTGATCACCTTGTGCAGGATCGGGAAGGGAGGAAGGGTGTATGCTGTGAGGCCCGACCAGGGAAGGGAGAGAGAGCGTCAATTGCATATGCTTGGGGATCAGGGACAGGAAAGACATACACTGGCAGACGATGGTTGAATCGAGTGGCAAAGAGGTCGACCATGGGCCTGAATCAGTGTTCCCACACCGAGGTTAGGTTTAGCCTGCTGAGGGTCCATTCCATGTGAAGGAGGGACCTGGACGGCTGAGGAAGTCTGCCAGGATATTGCGGGTCCCCGCTACGTGTCTCGCACGACGGGTGATTCCCCATGCGTGGCACCAGCGGGAGGGCCTCTGTCTGGAGGGAGAGGCTGATGGAGCGAGCCACCTCCCCCCCCCCTGTTGTTGACATAGCAAGCCACCGAAGTGTTGTCCGTGAGCAGGAGAACAAGTCGGTGCGAGACCTGGGATTGGAAGCGGAGGAGGGCAATCCTGACCGCTTCCAATTCCAGGACGTGATGTGGAGACGGGCAGTCTGTGCATCCCACACTCCCGAGGCAAGACTGTTCTCCAAGTGGGTACCCCAGCCCGAGTTGGAGGTGCCTGTGTTTGAGTTCCAGGGGCTGGTGGGAGGGAGATGGGAACCCTGGGCGTCAGTGTGGATGGGTTGAGCCACTCTTCCATAGCCCATTGGAACCAAGGCCCCCGGGGGATGGTCTGATCCCAGTGGTCGGAGGTCAGAGACCAACGACCACGGAACTCCCTTTGGAGTTGGCGCTTGGGCACCCAGCCTAGGGGAATGAGGGACGAGTGGGACTCCATCATCCCAAGGAGGGAGGTAAGGGTTCTGGCTGAGGTGTGGGAGGATTGGCAGAGGCGGGAGATGAGGTCCACTATGCGGGCAGACCTCTCTGGGGTCAGGGAGACCTGCATGGAGATTGTGTGTCGAAACTCATGCCCTGAAAGGAGAACTGTTGACTGGGGGTTAAGTTCGCTCTTGTTGGGGTTGGTGACAAACCCTAGTATGAAAACAGAGGCGCAGAAGATGATGGGTGTGGGATTGTGGGACTGGCACTGGGCCCAGAAGCGAGCCAGGATGAGCCAGTCGTCCATGTACACCAGGAGGCGAATGTCCTCCTGTCTGGCCAGGGAGGCCATCTCCTTGACCACCTTCGTGAAGAGGAAGGGTGCCAGGGAGAGGCCGAAAAGGGAGCACCTTGAACTGGAACACCCGATCCTGCCAGACGAACCGTCTGTATCGTCTGTGGGATGGGTGTACAGGATCAGAAAGTAAGCGTCCTTCAGATCTATCTAGGTAGCACAGTCCTGATGGTGGATGGAGTCTCTGATCTAAGTCGGAGTCTCCATCTTGAATTTGGTGGCTCTGAGGAATTTGTGGGGAGAGAGAGGTCGAGGATGGGCCTCCATCCTCCTGAGGGTTTGGGGACCACAAAGAGGTGGGAGTAAAACCCCAGGTGGGGATGGGAGATCTCTGTGACCCCCCCTTTCGGAGGAGTTCTTCAACTTCCCAGTGAAGCGCCTCCGCTTGGCCTGGGGAGGGTTCGCTGGGGGAGGGAGGGGGAGAACACATCAGGGGCGGGGGCGTTCATGGGCCCCAAGGCAGGCGGAACCCCTCCTTTAAAACCGCCACTTTCCAAAGGCTGAGGCCCATTCGTCTCCACTGGTGGGCATGCCGGGATAAGCTGCCCGCCAGAGGGGCCAAGGGGCCAGGGTAGGCAGGAGACGAGTGGGGGGGATAGCAGGGTAGCAATATGGGTTCTCCCAGTTCCAGTTCTCCCGTAGATGAGTCCTCTAGTCATTTCCAGGGCCATGCCTGTTGGCCGAAACCAAAAATTCTGCTGAGGAAGTTTCGGCTTCGGCCTAGAGGAGGTATTAGGGTGCTTGGTGGGCTGTGCGGCACGAGTGGGTGCCTGCTTGGGATAGGGCTGGTGTCTGGAAAGCGGAGTGGCGGAACGAAAGGAGGGTCTAGCAGGGCGAGGCTGATGAGGGGGGGGAACCTGGCAGCAAATGATGCTGCCTGCTTGCGTTCTTCGACTGAGTTAGAAATGACAGCAGTGGAATAGTCGCCGAAGAGCGACTGCTCCTGACCCGGGATGCACCGCAAGGCCACCTTAAGCGCTAGGGAGAGATTAGCCTGTGACAGCACGACATCTCTACAGGCCAGTAGGCAATTGTAGTGGCTCCTGCTGCGCTGTCTGCCGCAGCCGAAAGGTGATACAAAATCTTGTTGATCAGGAGGTGCATCAGAGGGTCGCCGAACAAGCAAGATTCAGTCTCCTGGTGTGTCTCAGAATCGTGTGCGTCTGAGGACACTGAGACAGCGCCGTCCTCCTCCAGCCAGAGTTCCTCCACCCGCTGCAAGAGCATGTCTACAAAGACATGTCCAGCAGTGGTGTGCAGGATCCCCATTCTGGCTATAGGGTCCCACTCCATCAGGTTCTTGATAGAGATCAATGGCGGAGTTGGGGGGGCCAGATGGGGAATAAGCCAGCAGTCTACCCGGGAAAATAGCAATTTCCCTGTCACGGATTGTCGCAAAACACGGAGGAGATGTGGGCCTTCCGAGGGTCCTGAGGAAGGTGCCTACAGGGGCCGCGTTCGGGGCTGAGACGGATTCATTCCCTGGCGGAGGGACGGCCTGTGCACCCCTGGCTAGAGTTTCTGGACACTCCCAAATAGAGTTAAGTATCTGAGATGCAATGATTCTGGGGCGAGATTGCTGGGCTGGGGGGGGAGGGGGGGGGGGGGGGGGGGGGGGGGGGGGGGGGGGGCTGGCGTACTTAGCAAGGGAAAAGAACTTGTCCAAGGGTGGGGGTTCCCTCACGACAAGCTTTGGGCACCATCGCTCTAGGGTGGACACGTTGCAAGATGAAGAGAAGGATTCCTCTACCTCATCCTCAGACTCTGGGGAGTCAGGTTCCTGGAGAGGTTGTGCTGAACCTTCTCCAGGAGGAAAACTGCAGGGGTACGTGAGGATCCCGCCCTGGGTGGGTAGTGGGGGAACACGAGGGTGGGCCCCTCATGGCTCCATGATCGGTGGCCGGACTAAGGGGGGAAGAAGCCCGTCCTGCAGATCAGAGAGCACCCAAGAAGGGAGGAGACCAAGGTCGAACCAGTGCGAGGAGGCTGGATGCCACATACGACCGTGGAACTGGTCGTGCTGATTATCAGATCTGAGCCACTGGTCCCTCTTGGGAACATAGAGCCACTGGTCCCTGAGTAGGAAGGCGGGCTGTGGTGGCCCTGGGGCAGGATTTCCTCGAGGCCAGGGTAACCTGAGACACCGGGGGGGGGGGTGTTAGCGAGAGAGCGTGGCCTGTCATACCCCCCCCAGAGAATGCAGAGCCTCTTACACCTCCCTAGTGGGATCCACAGAGGCCCCCTGTGTAACAGGGGGAGCAGTGGAGGACACAGCAACCAAGCCCCCTACTCGCATGTGCGCGGATTGGGATGGGTGCGGTGACGTGCCCACCCCCTGGATGGGATCGTGCAGGTTACCCGTGGTCCCGCTGGTCGATCCTCCCCCGGAAGAACGGGACCGCGGACGTTGCCCAAATGGAGCGCAGAAGAAGTCCACTCCCCAACGTCCTGTACCCCAAGGGAAAAGTTCAATAGTCGATCAGGGTGGGTCACTGCTGGGAGTCTGCGCGACACAGGTCTGGGCGTAGCGGTGCCTGCAGCTGAGACACAGAGTTATGGCCAGTTTGGGGGTCCCCAGGGACTGACCATAAGTCCGCCACCGGAGTATGGACGCTCCTCGTGCAGGAGTGGTGGCTGCACTTGTGCACGGTGGGGGAGAGCATCATGAGCCTGCGAGCTATTAGTGGGGGCAAGGCTAATGGCACGAGGCTCATATAAGCGAGTAATGGGCGGCGATTCTGGGCACATCCCATCACCTGTGCTTGACTGCGCCTCGGCAAAATTCCCTGGAGGCCGAGGGTCGCATGACGCAGCATGATAGTAAGAGGTCTCACCGTGCGTCAGAAGGGAAGAAGAAGACAAGCTGGCTTTAGATTTTCTGGAAATATAAAACGAAAGGCATTTTGAAATGGTGGCAGTTTGCCTTTGGCCTTTGGATGCCGTGATCGTGTGTCCGCCGGTCGGATTGAGGAGGTATCAAACTGATGGTCATGCGTCCCCTCCACGGAACCCCCCTCTACACCGGCCGTATGTTCTTCCATAGCAAGAACGGATTGCTCCGAGGAATCGGCATGCAGGGCCTTCAGAATGAGTGGCATGGCTGTGGGGATTCAGAATGAGCGGTGTGGGGGTTCAGAATGAGCAGCATGGCTGTGGGGGTTCAGAATGAGCAGCATGGCTGTGGGGGGTTCAGAATGAGCAGCATGGCTGTGGGGGTTCAGAATGAGCAGCGTGGCTGTGGGGGTTCAGAATGAGCAGCATGGCTGTGGGGGTTCAGAATGAGCAGCGTGGGTGTGGGGGTTCAGAATGAGCAGTGTGGCTGTGGGGTTCAGAGAATGAGCAGCATGCTGTGGGGGTTCAGAATGAGCAGTGTGGGTGTGTGGTTCAGAATGAGCAGCATGGCTGTGGGGGTTCAGAATGAGCAGCGTGGGTGTGGGGGGTTCAGAATGAGCAGTGTGGGTGTGGGGGTTCAGAATGAGCAGTGTGGGTGTGGGGGTTCAGAATGAGCAGTGTGGGTGTGGGGGTTCAGAATGAGCAGTGTGGGTGTGGGGGTTCAGAATGAGCAGCATGGCTGTGGGGGTTCAGAATGAGCGGTGTGGGGTGTGGGGGTTCAGAATGAGCGGTGTGGGTGTGGGGGTTCAGAATGAGTGGCAGGCTGTGGGGTGTTCAGAATGAGTGACATGGGTGTGGGGGTTCACATTGAGTAGTGTGGGTGTGTGGTTCAGAATGAGCAGCATGGCTGTGGGGGTTCAGAATGAGCAGCATGGCTGTGGGGGGTTCAGAATGAGCAGTGTGGGTGTGGGGGGGGTTCAGAATGAGCAGTGTGGGTGTGGGGTTAAGAATAAGCGATAAGGGTGTTGGGGTTCAGAATGAGCGTCATGGGTGTGGGGGGTCAGAATGAGCAGGGTGGGTGTGGGGGTTCAGAATGAGCAGTGTGGCTGTGGGGGGGTCAGAATAAGCGGCGTGGGGTGTGGGGGGTCAGAATGAGCGGTGTGGGTGTGGAGGTTCACAATGAGTGGCGCTGCTGTGGGGTTCACAATGAGCGGCGCTGCTGTGGGGTTCACATTGAGCGGCGTGGCTGTGGGGGTTCAGAATAAGCGGCGTGGCTGTGGGGGGTCAGAATGAGCGGCATGGCTGTGGGGTTCAGAATGAGCGGCGTGGGGTGTGGGGGTTCAGAATGAGCGGCATGGCTGTGGGGGTTCAGAATGAGCGGCATGGCTGTGGGGTTCAGAATGAGCGGCGTGGGTGTGGGGGTTCACAATGAGCGGCATGGCTGTGGGGGTTCAGAATGAGCGGCATGGCTGTGGGGTTCAGAATGAGCGGCGTGGGTGTGGGGGTTCAGAATGAGCGGCGTGGGTGTGGTGGTTCACAATGAGCGGTGTGGGTGTGGAGGTTCAGAATGAGTGGCGTGGCTGTGGGGGTTCAGAATGAGCAGCATGGGTATGAGGGTTCAGAATGAGCGGCGTGGGTGTGGGGGTTCAGAATGAGCAGTTTGGCTGTGGGGGTTCAGAATCAGCAGCGTGGGTGTGGGGGTTCAGAATGAGTGGTGTGGGTGTGGGGATTCAGAATGAGCGTTGTGGGTGTGGGGGCTCAGAATGAGCAGTTGTGGCTGTGGGGGTTCAGACTGAGCAGCGTGGGTGTGGGGATTCAGAATGAGCAGCGTGGGTGTGGGGGTTCAGACTGAGCAGCGTGGGTGTGGGGATTCAGACTGAGCAGCGTGGGTGTGNTCAGAATGAGCAGTGTTGTGGGGGTTCAGAATGAGCGGCATGGGGTGTGGGGGTTCAGAATGAGCGGTGGGGTGTGGGGGTTCAGAATGAGCAGTGTGGGTGGGTGTGGGGGTTCAGAATGAGCAGCATGGGTGTGGGGGTTCAGAATGAGCGGCATGGGTGTGTGGGGTTCAGAATGAGCGGCGTGGGTGTGGGGGTTCAGAATGAGCGGCATGGTGTGTGGGGGTTCAGAATGAGCGGCAGAATGGCTGTGGGGGGGGTCAGAATGAGCAGTGTGGGGTGGGGGGTTCAGAATGAGCAGCGTGGGTGTGGGGGTTCAGAATGAGCGGCGTGGGTGTGGGGGTTCAGAATGAGCGGCGGGGCTGTGGGGGGTTCAGAATGAGCAGGCGTGGGTGTGGGGGTTCAGAATGAGCGGTGTGGGTGTGTGGGGGTTCAGAAGCAGCGTGAATCAGCAGCGTGTGGGTGTGGGGGCGTGGGTGTGGAATTCAGAATGAGCAGTGTGGGTGTGGGGGTTCAGAATGAGCGTTGTGGGTGTGGGGGTTCAGAATGAGCAGCGTGGGCAGCATGGGTGTGGGGGTTCACAGACTGAGCAGCGTGGGTGTGGGGTTCAGAATGAGCAGCGTGGGTGTGTGGGGGTTCAGAATGAGAAGTGTGGGTGGGGGGTTCAGAATGAGCAGCGGGGTGTGGGGGTTCAGAATGAGCAGTGTGGGTGTGGGGGTTCACAATGAGCAGCAGTGTGGTGTGGGGGTTCAAAATGAGCAGTGACATGTGGGGGTTCACAATGAGCAGGTGGCAGTGAGGGGCTCACAATGAGCAGTGTGGGTGTGGGGGTTCATAATGAGCATCGTGGGTGCAGCCCCACTGAGGTAGCATAGAAGATGGGACAACAAAAAAGTTAAAGAATTTATAAGGACCAGAAAAAAAAAATCTTAGCAGACATTCTCACTAGAACGAATCAAAGGCAAGTAGAATGAGCTGAACCTCCTCTAGAAGACATGCAAGTCAATGAACGAACAAACAAATGGACAAACAGTAGTAACCACTGGCTCAAACCCACGTCTTCCTTCATGAAGGATTCATAGGCACCGCACAGCTTGTCACGCATGTAGTAGACATACTCCTCCACAGCGTTCTTGGCGTCTGCCTTCTCTTTCTCCAGCCGGTCCTGCATGATCATCTGACCCTGCAACAACAGAAAACACCATGCAGCATTGTGTTCTCTCCATGGTCTCTACGTGTCAACTCTTCACTGCAACACAGAACTGGTAGCTAGTCAGTATCAGCATCTAACTCCAGTCTTGGTATTTGATTCTAGTTCACACTTTGTCAGCATCAGCTTCTAAACCTCGCAGTCTCAGCTTCCAATTTCCTCCCTCCATTACCATTCTGTCAGTCTCACCTTCCATTTTCAGTCCCTTTCCATTACCATTTCCTGTCAGTCTCACCTTCCATTTTCAGTCTCTTTCCATTACCATTCCTATCAGTCTTACCTTCCATTTTCAGTCCCTCTTTCCATTACCATTCCTATCAGTCTTACCTTCCATTTCAGTCCCTTCCATTACCATTCCTGTCATTTTCAGTCTCACCTTCCATTTCAGTCCCTTTCCATTACCATTCCAGTCAGTCACGCTCCATTTTCAATCACTTCCATTTTCAGTCCCTTTCCATTACCATTCCTATCAGTCTCACCTTCCATTTTCAGTCCCTTTCCTGTCAGTCTCAGTTTTCATTTTCAGTCCCTTTCCATAACCATTCCAGTCAGTCTCACCTTCCATTTTCAGTCACTTCCATTTTCAGTCCCTTTCCATGACCATTCCTATCATTCTCACCTTCCATTTTCAGTCCCTTCCCATTACCATTCCTGTCAGTCTCACCTTCCATTTTCAGTCACTTCCATTTTCAGTCCCTTTCCATCACCGTTCCTGTCAGTCTCAGTTTTTCATTTTCAGTCCCTTTCCACTACCATTCCTGTCGGTCTCACCATCCATTTTCAGTCCCTTTCCATTACCATTCCTGTCAGTCTCACCTTCCATTTTCAGTCCCTTTCCATTACCATTCCTGTCAGTCCTCACCTTCCATTTTCAGTCCCTTTCCATTACCATTCCTGTCAGTCTCACCTTCCATTTTCAGTCCCTTTCCATTACCATTCCTGTCAGTCTCAGATTCAAATTCTTGTTGGTCTCGGCTTCCATATTTTGTATACATGTCTCAGCTTCTCATTTTAGTCAGTCTCAGCTTCTGTCTTGGACTGTGTTAGCTGTAGTTTCTAACTGTTGTCGGTTCAGCTTGTATTTCCTACCTTCTCAGTCTAAGTTTCCGTTAAAAAGAAGGTGCTGGTGGTAGAAATGACAGGAAGGTGTGCTTCTGCACAGAAATCTGTACAGACAGCAACTCAGCAGAGGCCTCCACGTGGCCTGTGAGGGTCTGTAGTGCTGTGCCTTTTGCACAGAAATCTGTACAGACAGCAACTCAGCAGAGGCCTCCACGTGGCCTGTGAGGGTCTGTAGTGCTGTGCCTTTTGCACAGAAATCTGTACAGACAGCAACTCAGCAGAGGCCTCCACGTGACCTGTGAGGGTCTGTAGTGCTGTGCCTTCTGCACAGAAATCTGTACAGACAGCAACTCCGCAGAGGCCTCCACATGACCTGTGAGGGTCTGTAGTGCTGTGCCTTCTGCACAGAAATCTGTACAGACAGCAACTCAGCAGAGGCCTCCACGTGACCTGTGAGGGTCTGTAGTGCTGTGCCTTCTGTACAGAAATCTGTACAGACAGCAAACTCCGCAGAGGCCTCCACATGACCTGAGAGGGTCTGTAGTGCTCTTAGATACAACACCTGAAAGCAGGGTAAACATTTTGGTCACATCCATGCCAGTCTGACCTGGTGATGTATATGACATCTGAGCATCATGCTGCATCGACAGTTGCCAGCCTGTTGTCATCCACAGTATCCCCAACTGAAATCAGTTCCCCGTGCTGTACCTCTTTCTTAGTCTGTATGATCTTAACATTTTGACGTAAAACTGTAATTGATTAATGACGTAAAACCTCTTTCTTTGTCTGTTTGATTATCAATGGACCTTCATTTGCTGATTTTAATATTCTGAGGTAAAACTGAAATCAGGTAATGGTGCAATACCTCTTTCTTTGTCTGTATGTTTCATATTGATGGACCTTCAGTCAATATTGTGAGGTAAAACTGTGAAATCAGTTAATGGTGCAATACCTCTTTCTTTGTCTGTATGTTTCATTATTGATGGACCTTCAGTTCAATATTGTGAGGTAAAACTGAAATCAGTTAACGGCGCTGTACCTCTTTCTTTGTCTGTATGTTTCATTACTGATGGACCTTCATTTCAATATTGTGAGGTAAAACTGAAATCAGTTAAAGGCGCAATACCTCTTTCTTTGTCTGTATGTTTCATTACTGATGGACCTTCATTTCAATATTTTGAGGTAAAACTGAATTCAGTCAATGGCCCAATACCTCTTTCTCCGTCAGCAGGTTGAGGTCTTCCTTGGAGAGCTGGGGCACCATGCTGTCGATCACCAGGTCTATGGCCTTCACCTTGCTCTTCTTCTTGGCCCCACCCTTCTTGTCCACCGCCTCCTGTCAACAGTTTTTGTTAAAAGACTGGAATACAACACTGGCCCCAGTGGGTATGGACACTACTGCCATTCACACTTACACACAGGAAGGAGGAGACGACGAGAGACAAGCACACATACACCTGAGACAGGGCAAGGGAGGGAAGAAGGGAGAGGAGGAGGCAAGAATAACAGAGAGATCTGGCCACAGTCTTGGTGATAACCACCTGGGAAGGGTAATGGACAGGTTACGTAACATCGTGTCAATGGCATCCAAAGAAAAAAAAAACATTCTAAACACATAGACTGAGGTGATAAAAATGCTACCAAAAACTTACAACGTAAATTTTTGTAAGTTTGGGGGCTTTGTTTGTTGTTGATGTTGCTGCTGTTGTTATTGTTATTGCTGAAGTTGTTTTCCATGTTTTGGTGAAATTATCTGATCCAATACATGCACATACCTTTGGGTAAGACCCTCTTTTAACACCAGCTTTTATCAGAAAATATCAACATCATGGCTCAGATGCAGTAGTGTGAAAGTATGACCAGCATCAGCTGTGCGAAGGAGAACAGTGTGTTCACTATCCACTGTGATCATGACATCAGTATGACAGTGTGAAAGTATGACCAGCATCAGCTGTGTGAAGGAGAACAGTGTGTTCACTATCCACTGTGATCATGACAGCAGTGGGTCTCCTGCCTTCTATCATCTGTTCTGATCATGGCCACTCATCTGTATGTGCACTACCTTTACCCCCATCTGTATGTCCACTACCTTTACCCCCATCTGTATGTCCACTACCTTAAAACCCATCTGTATGTCCACTACCTTAAAACTCAACTGTATGTCCACTATCTTTACCCCCACCTGTAAGTCCACTACCTTTACCCCCAACTGTATATCCACTACCTTTACCCTCATCTGTATGTGCACTACCTTTACCCTCATCTGTATGTGTACTACCTTTACCCCCATCTGTATGTCCACTACCTTAACCCCCATCTGTATGTCCACCTTTACCCTCATCTGTATGTGTACTACCTTTACCCTCATCTGTAGGTGTACTACCTTTACCGTCATCTGTATGTGTACTACCTCTACCCTCATCTGTATGTGCACTACCTTTACCCTCATCTGTATGTGCACTCTCTTTACCCATCTGTATGTGTACTACCTTTACCCTCATCTGTATGTGCACTATCTTTACCCCCATCTGTATGTGTACTACCTTTACCCTCATCTGTATGTGCACTATCTTTACCCTCATCTGTATGTGTACTATCTTTACTCTCATCTGTATGTGCACTATCTTTACCCCATCTGTATGTGTACTACCTTTACCCTCATCTGTATGTGTACTGCCTTTACCCTCATTTGTATGTGTACTACCTTTACCCTCATTTGTATGTGTACTACCTTTACTCCCATCTCTATGTCCACTACCTTTACCTCATCTGTATGTGTACTGCCTTTACCCTCATTTGTATGTGTACTACCTTTACTCCCATCTCTATGTCCACTACCTTTACCCTCATCTGTATATGTACTACCTTTACCCTCATCTGTATGTCCACTACCTTTACCCTCATCTGTATGTGTACTACCTTTACTACCACCCTCTTCAGTATGCACTTATCCGAGCTTAGTAACACCAAAAACCATCGGCAAGATAGGTAACTCCGTAAATTTGAACATGGTTACTCAATTAAAAAATAATTTAAAAGAGAGGAAAGGAAAGAATGAAATGAAAATAATTTTTAAAATTCCTACGAATATATATGTTGCTATATCGTAAGTTTGAAGAATGTCACATGAGCCATTTACTCGGGGGGAAAAAAAAATCTTCTTCTTCAGAACTTTCTTCCGAATCGTTGCTCATCATACCTGAACCTCATCCTAGTCGAAATCTAGGTCACTCTAAGCTTCATCACCCAGCACTTTCACTTAGTCTTATGCCGTAAATTCTACACAAATCGCAGTATCTCCATCACTAAATCTAATTATAGAATGGCAGAAATCAAGGTAAGCCATGGTGAAAAACCGCATTTCGACTTCAAAACTTTAAAAATTCGTAACTCGAGAACCACGGCACGCATAGACTCGCGATTTTTTTTGCAGACGGTAGAAAATGCTACAGGAAGAAGGAAATCACGTTCTCGTGAGACTTCCTTTTCTAAAAGAAACATGGCGGCGCCCATTGTTGCCACGTGTTTTACCGGGCGCTGGCAGGCGCTCAGCGTTTTGGCTGTGTGATTTCCGGTTGGGCGCTAGCGGGCGCCCAATGACAAGAGAGAGTTAATCTGTATGTTCACTACCTTTACCCTCATTGTATGTCCACTACCTTTACTCCCATCTGTATGTCTACCTCCTTTACTCCCATCTGTATGTTCACTACCTTCCCCATCTGTATGTGTACTACCTTTACCCCCATCTGTATGTCCACTACATTTACCCCCATCTGTATGTGTACTACCTTTACCCCCATCTGTATGTCCACTACATTTACCCTCATCTGTATGTGTACTACCTTTACCCCCATCTGTATGTGTACTACCTTTACCCCCATCTGTATGGTCACCACCTTTACTCCCATCTGTATGTTCACCACCTTTACCCCCATCTGCATGTGTACTACCTTTACCCCCATCTGTATGTGTACTACCTTTACCCCCATCTGTATGTGTACTACCTTTACTCCCATCTGTATGTGTACCACCTTACCCCCATCTGTATGTGTACTACCTTTACCCCCATCTGTATGTGCAGTACCTTTACCCTCAGAATAAAAGTACACCCACTGTCTTTTCTATCATACAAAAGCATGTCTATCACCTTTAACATCATCACAAACCAAGACCACCATTTTCACCATAATCCTAACAGACTGTCCATAAACATAGCTGCCCTCCTGCAGTCAAGTCAACAGTACGGTAACACCACCAAGACTATACCTGTTCCTCCTGCAGTCAAATCAACAGTCAAGTAACACCACCATGACTATACCTGTTTCTCCTGCAGTCAACAGTCTGGTAACAACACCAAGACTATACCTGTTTCCCCTGCAGTCAACAGTATGGTAACAACACTAAGACTATACCTGTTTCTCCTGCAGTCAAGTCAACAGTCAACAGTCCTGCAGTGGTAACAACACCAAGACTATACCCTGTTTCTCCTGCAGTCAAGTCAACAGCATGGTAACAACACCAAGACTATACATGTTTCTCCTGCAGTCAAGTCAACAGTCTGGTAACAACACCAAGACTATACCTGTTTCTCCTGCAATCAACAGTATGCAACACCAAGTCTATACATGTTTCTCTCCTGCAATCAAGTGAACAACACACAAGACTATACCTGTTTCTCCTGCAGTCAAGTCAACAGTCTGGTAACAATACCAAGACGATACACGTTTCTCCTGCAGTCAAGTCAACAGTCTGGTAACAACACCAAGACTATACCTGTTTCTCCTGCAGTCAACAGTATGGTAACAACACCAAGACTATATCTGTTTCTCCCTGCAGTCAACAGCATGGTAACACCAAGACTATGCATGTTTCTCCTGCAGTCAAGTCAACAGTCTGGTTACAACACCAAGACTATACCTGTTTCTCCTGCAGTCAAGTCAACAGTCTGGTAACACCACCACAACTATACCTGGTTTTCCTGCAGTCAACAGTCTAATAACAACACCAAGATATACCTGTTTCTCCTGCAGCCAAGTCAACAGTCTGGTAACAACACCATGACTATACCTGTTTCTCCTGCAGTCAAGTCAACAGTCTGGTAACAACACCAAGACTATACCTGTTTCTCCTGCAGTCAAGTCAACAGTCTGGTAACAACACCAATACTATACCTGTTTCTCCTGCAGTCAAGTCAACAGTCTGGAAACAACACTAAGACTATACCTGTTTCTCCTGCAGTCAACAGTCTAGTAACAACACCAGGGCTATAAATGTTTCTCCTGCAGTCAACAGTCTGGTAACAATCCAAGACAAGACTGTACCTATTTCTTCTGCAGTCAAGTCAACAGTCTAGAAACAACACCAAGACTTACCTGTTTCTCCTGCAGTCAACAGTCTGGTAACAACACCCAGACTATACCTGTTTCTCCTGCAGTCAACAGCATGGTAACACCAGGACTATACTTGTTTCATCTGCAGTCAACAGTCTGGTAACAACACCAAAACTATACACATTTCTCCTGCAGTCAAGTCAACAGTCTAGTAACAACACCAAGACTACACCTGTTTCTCCTGCAGTCAAGTCAACAGTCTAGTAACAACACCAAGACTACACCTGTTTCTCCTGCAGTCAACAGTCTGGTAACAACACCAAGAACTATACATGTTTCTCCTGCAGCCAACAGTCTGGTAACACCACCAATACTATGCCTGTTTCTCCTGCAGTTAACAGTCTAGTAACAACACCACGACTATACCTGTTTCTCCTGCAGTCAACAGTCAACAGTCTAGTAACATCACCAAGACTATACCCGTTCTCTGCTGCTCAAGTCAGTCTGGTAACAACACTAAGACTATACCTGTTTCTCCTGCAGTCAAGTCAACAGTCTGGTAACAATACCAAGACGATACACGTTTCTCCTGCAGTCAAGTCAACAGTCTGGTAACAACACCAAGACTATACCTGTTTCTCCTGCAGTCAACAGTATGGTAACAACACTGAGACTATACCTGTTTTCTCCTGCAGTCAAGTCAACAGTATGGTAACAACACCAAGATTATACCGGTTTCTCCTGCAGTCAACAGTAAGGTAACAATACCAAGACTATACCTGTTTCTCCGGCAGTCAACAGTCTGGTGACAACACCAAGACTATATCGGTCTCTCCTGCAGTCAAGTCAACAGTCTGGTAACAACACTGAGACTATACCTGTTTCTCCTGCAGTTAAGTCAACAGCATGGTAACAACACTTAGACTATACCTGTTTCTCCTGCAGTCCACAGCATTGTAACAACACCAAGACTATACCTGTTACTCTTGCAGTCAAGTCAACAGTCTGGTAACAACACCAAGACTATATCTGTTTCTCCTGAAGTCAAGTCAACAGTCTGGTAACACCACCACGACAATACCTGTTTCTCCTGCAGTCAAGTCAACAGTCTGGTAACAACACCGAGACTATACCTGCTTCTCCTGCAGTCAAGTCAACAGTTTGGTAACAACATGGGGAGTTTGTATTATACTCCCTGTTTGCTAGTATACTTGCCATGTCAGACCAAAGCATTCAACAGTAGTTAGTTAGCTCTGCCAGGCCGAAGTTTTGTGGCTAATGCAGTAATAAGACCGTCATGTGATGCCCACCCTACTTCTGCCATGGGAAGAAAGCCGGTGGCTGCTTCCTGTTCCTCATTCAGCAAGGCCTGTGTACAAGGTAACCCCAAGAACCTTGGCACTAGAGGGGAAGGTAGGGTGGGCATTAGAGTCTGACATGGTAAAGAATACTAGCCAAACAGGGAGTACAATACAAACTCCCCATTTTGGGGTCATACACTATACCATGTCAGACCATAGCAGAATTTAAAGGAATCGGAGGAGGGCCAAGAGCCCTAATGGTTCTTAGGGTTAGTTGCAGTCAACAGTCTCGTAACAACACCAAGACTATACCTGTTTCTCCTGCAGTCAACAGTTTGGTTACAACACCAAGACTATACCTGTTTCTCCTGCAGTCAACAGTCTGGTAACAACACTAAGACTATACCTGTTTCTCCTGCAGTCAAGTCAACAGTCTGGTAACAACACTAAGACTATATCTGTTTCTCCTGCAGTCAACAGTCTGGTAACAACACCAAGACTTTACATGTTTCTCCTGCAGTCAACAGCATGGTAACAACACCAAGACTATACATGTTTCTCCTGCAGTCAAGTCAACAGTCTGGTAACAACACCACGACTATACCTGTTTCTCCTGCAGTCAACAGTTAGCTAACACCACCAAGATTATACCTGTTTCTCCTGCAGTCAAGTCAACAGTTTGGTAACAACACCAAGACTATACCTGTTTCTCCTGCAGTCAACAGTCTGGTAACACCACCAATACTATACCTGTTTCTCCTGCAGTTAAACAGTCTAGTAACAACACCACGACTATACCTGTTTCTCCTGCAGTCAACAGTCTAGTAACATCACCAAGACTATACCTGTTTCTACTGCAGTCAACAGTCTGCTAACACCACCACAACTATACCTGTTTCTCCTGCAGTCAACAGTCCTGTAATAACACCCAAGACTATACCTGTTTCTCCTGCAGTCAACAGTCTGGTAACTATACCAAG
Organism: Conus betulinus; assembly: GCA_016801955.1. NCBI lineage: Eukaryota > Metazoa > Mollusca > Gastropoda > Neogastropoda > Conidae > Conus > Conus betulinus. The sequence goes on from JADBJO010003233.1 coordinate 54,334, forward strand.
ACTATACCTGTTTCTCAACAGTCTGGTAACAACACCCAGACTATGCCTGTTTCTCCTACATTCAACAGTCTGGTAACACCACCATGACTATATCTGTTTCTTCCACAGTCAATAGCATGGTAACAACACCAAGACTATACCTATTTCTCCTGCAGTCAACAGTATGGTAACACCACCAAGACTATACTTGTTTCTCCTGCAGTCAACAGTATGGTAACAACACCAAGACTATACCTGTTTCTCCTACAGTCAAATCAACAGTCTGGTAACAACATCAATACTATACCAGTTTCTCCTGCAGTCAACAGCATGTAACACAACACCAAGACTATAACTGTTTCTCCTGCAGTCAACAGTCTGGTAATAACACCAAGACTATACCGGTTTCCTGCAGGCAACAGTCTGATAACAACACCAAGACTATACCTGTTTCTCCTGGTTTTCATCGGGCGACTTGTCTTCCGCGTTCTGTGTGGCGCCGCCTGTTGTTTGGTCAGCACTGGTGCCCTCTGCTTTCTCTCCTGCCTTGTCCGTTTGCGCTGGTTCCTGAAACAAGGCTAGGTTCTGGAAGATACTATCCCGGCACAGCTTCCTCTACATTCAGGAGATGCTCCCCTGATGATTCCACCACAAGGATGCTATCTGGGCTGTTTACCGCAATGGCAATGCTCACATGTTTGATTTCTTCAATCCAGAACAGGTTGACAAATGTCTTTGTGCTTTCAGTCCCAGGTGCCCAATGTCCAGTTTGTTCTCGTTCCACACAGGCATGCTGACGTTTATTGACCATTCACCCTGATCTACTGCTCTAACACATCATGGCCACAGCCTCTGTTTAGACAGGCTTACAGATTTAACTGTTAATTTCTTCACTCGGTAGTGATGCCATCACCATCAGTCCTTAAAAGTTCTCTCATCTGTTATCTCACTATATACTTCTAAACCACCCTCTGGGTGTGTTTTTGTGTATGTGTGTGTGTGTGTGTGTGTGTGTGTGTGTGTGTGTGTGTGTGTGTACTTGTCAAATAGGTTGGAAAAATATGATTTCATTAATCAAGTCTAAATGTAACAATGATATCATCTACCAATCGAGACACTGAGAATCAAGTTTAAATGTAACAATATCATCTACCATCGAGACACTGAGAATCAACTTTGTTCCAAGCAAATACCATAGCTGATAATAAATGACGTGAATTCTGTTGGGGAAACAAGTTTCACCTAATCATGGAGTGTTCTCAATTTTCTATCTTCATCAAAGAGTGCTACCTCATAAACATCTATACTCAAGGTCTGCATCTTCATTTTGTAATTTATTTTCTGTCAACAAAAAGTCACTGTTATGATTTAAGTAAATTTCAACAAATATTGCATTGCTGTTTAAAATGTTTTTAAATTGTCAAGAAATCGGTTTATGTTGATCATGGAATTCATTTTAAATTAGTTTTGTGATTTGGTTTGAAATCCTTGATGCCTTAGCATTGGTCACACATTAACTAAATCTTGAAAAATGTGTGTGAATCTCTGTGTGCATGCGTGCGTGTGTGCGTGTATGTGTGACTGAATGTGAGTGTGTGCGAGCGTGCATGCGTGTGTGCATGCAAGCGCGCATTTTTATGAAAACATGCCTGTGTGTGTACGCATGTTTTCAATCTGAGATGCTGCCAAAGAGAAGGTGAGACTGTTCTGCCCAAACTATACACGTTAGGATACTGGCTTCTGTCACTTTGTCTACAGGAAGCAAGCAAGCATGCGCTGGTTAAAGTCAGCTTTGCTGATGTGTAGACCCGAACACTAGACCCTGCACAATGAGCAGGGCCAAAAGCACTGGCTCAGAGACTTTGTTCCCTTTCCAATTGTACAGAAACAGCTGTGAGTTTGAACAAAGGCTGCAAGTGCTGCAACACCATGATCAATTCTCTGCACTCAGAGTGACCAGTGTCTTTCCATCAAAAGCCATACAGGTGGCAGTGTCTACCAAGTTTGCCAAACCATTCTTTTCTCAATTCATTTCTGCCATCGGTAACGATGCTGCAAGTTCCTTTTTCTTCCTTCATAAATTGCACGTCTAGGCTGAAACCAGTTTTTCTACATTTGGCACAAGGCTATTGTCATCACTGTTTCAGTTTCAAAGGGAGGGGACTGCAGGTGCAAATCAAAACAAATCTTAAAAGGAATTTAAAGAAATCCGCCAGTTAACATGAACAAATAAATTACAAGACAAAACAAGAAGCGTTTCAACCTCTTGTGTCTTCTGCAGGCAAGATGAACAGCATTCAGGACATTGAAAATACAATGAGCGATCACTTATCTTCTCACTGTTCAACATCTATTTTGTGCCAAATTCGAAAAGTGATTGCTCGTTCTTTGTTTTCATTGTCCTGAATGTTGTTTACCTTGCCTGAAGAAGACCTTAGAAGTCAAAACACCTCATGTCTTGTTTTGTAATTTGCTTGTCCATGTGAAACTGGCGGATTTATTTTAAATTCCTTTGACAATTTCTTTTATCCTTGTGTTATTTTATGACAGTGAACCTGCCACAATCATTCTCCCTCCCCCCCCCCCTTCACCCCCTGCCACTCCATTCCCCCTACCTCATTGTTGCTGCCAGCAGCCTCCTTCTTGTCATCCTCCCCGTCCACCTCCATGGGCTCCTCCTTCTCCTCCTCCCCTTCCACCTTCTCATACATGCTGGCCGCTGCCACACTGAAGATGCCACTGCCATTGATTCTGACCTTCACCTTCACCTTGGAACTGTCCCCATTGCTCTGGGGGGCCACCCCATTGATCTTGAACTGACCTGAGTAGCAAAGGAATCATGTTGGTAGACATGGAATGCTGCTGACGTCACTGGGCAAACTGTGATACATAGGGGATGTTTACCTGTACTAACACACAACATGTTGGTAACATACCAAGCTGCTGACATCACTGGACAAACTATCATACACAGGGGATGTTTACCTGTACTAACACACAACATGTTGGTAGACATACCACACTACTTACGTCACTGGGCAAACTATCATACACAGGGGATGTTTACCTGTACTAACACACAACATGTTGGTAGACATACCAAGCTGCTGACATCACTGGACAAACTGTGATACATAGGGGATGTTTACCTGTACTAACACACAACATGTTGGTAGACATACCATGCTGCTGACATCACTGGACAAACTGATACATAGGGGATGTTTACCTGTACTAACACACAACATGTTGGTAGACATATCACGCTATTGACATCACTGGGCAAACTATCACACATAGGGAATGTTTACCTGTACTGACAATAAACATGTTGGTAGACATACCATGCTGCCGATGTCACTGGGGAAACTTCATACATAGGGAATGTTTACCTGTACTGACATGTTGGTAGACATACCATGCTGCTGATGTCGCTGGGGAAACTTCATACATGGGAATGTTTACCTGTACTGACATGTTGGTAGACATACCATGCTGCTGATGTTGCTGGGGAAACTTCATACATAGGGAATGTTTACCTGTACTGACATGTTGGTAGACATACCATGCTGCTGATGTTGCTGGGGAAACTTCATACATAGGGAATGTTTACCTGTACTGACATGTTGGTAGACATACCATGCTGCTGATGTTGCTGGGGAAACTTCATACATAGGGAATGTTTACCTGTACTGACATGTTGGTAGACATACCATGCTGCTGATGTCGCTGGGGTAAATGTCATACATAGGGAATGTTTACCTGTACTACTACTAATCAAGTATGTAGTACACACAGAGAAAAAGAGCCCCCTTTGGAAGGTTTTCTGTATTTTGTGTCTTTCTGGGACTGTTTGCTGGATCACTACAACAGCGCCACTCTACGACCACCAGCAATCCAAAGTGTCGACTGGGAGAAGACGCTATGCGATGCATCATTCTACTTCTCTTTCCAGACTGCCGTTCTGACCCCAACACTTCCCACTCTGCACACGCCCTGCAGTTACTGCAACACTGCCTCCACCCTTCTCCCACACCCTCTCCCCCCCTTTCTCTTCTCCATTCCACCCCACACCCCCATCTGTCCGTCTCTGTCTCTCTCCCCTTCCACCTCACCCGCCACCCCATCCCCATCCCCTCTACACCTTTTGTCTCTGTCTCTCCCTCTTTCCTCCTCACCCACACCCCACCTCCATCCCCTCCATCTGTCTGTCTCTCTCCCCTTCCTCCACCTCCACCCCATCCCCTCCACACCTACCTGTCCGTCTCCCTCTCTCTCCCCTTCCTCCTCTCCCACACCCCCACCGCCCCCACCCCCTCCACACTTGTCTGTCACTCTGTCTCCCTTTCTCTCCCCTTCTTCCTTATCCCCACCCCTCCACACCTCCATCTGTCTGTCTCTCTCCCTTTCCTCCTCATCCACACCCCCACCCCCTCCACACCTGTCTGTCTGTCTCCCTCTCCCTCCCCTTCTTCTTTACCCCCCACCCCCACCCCATCCCCTTCATACCTCTGTCTGTCTGTCTCCCTCTCTCTCTCCCTTCTTCCTTATCCCCACCCCCACCCAATCCCCTCCACACCTGTCTGTCTGTCTCCCTTTCTTTCCCCTTCTTCCTTACCCCCACCCCCCACCCAATCCCCTCCACACCTGTCTGTCTGTCTCCCTTTCTTTCCCCTTCTTCCTTACCCCCACCCCCCACCCAATCCCCCTCCACACCTGTCTGTCTGTCTCCCTTCTTTCCCCTTCTTCCTTACCCCCCCACCCCACCCAATCCCCTCCACACCTGTCTGTCTGTCTCCCTTTCTCTCCCCTTCTTCTTACTCCCATCCCATCCCCTCCACACCTCTGTCTGTCGGTCTCTTTCCCCTTCCTCCTCCCCCCAACCTCCCCCCACCCCCCACCTCTTCCACACCTCCGTCTCTGTCAGCCCCGCCTGTACAGTGTCTACTGACCGATGTGGGGGGAGGGCAGAGGGACGTTGGCCGGCACGGTGTACAGGGCACTCAGCACGAAGGGTTCCCGGCGGTAGAAGGTCAGCATTTTGGAGGAAGGAACCTGGTGGAACTGGCTGAACACGTCAATCCGACTGCAAAGTGAAAAGAAAACAAAAAAACATCAATTTGATGACGACATGGACTGTGACAGCACCAGCCATAAAAAAAAAACACACCAATAGTGGTAGAAACACTCACATACAAAAGGAACAATAAAAAAACAAACAAACAACAATCAAGCAAAAATACACCAATTACTGGAAGAAACAAAAAGGAGAAAAAACCCAACCACCAACTATCACGCAAAATACACCAATTACTGAAAAAAAAAAAAAAAAAAAAAAAAAAGGGGAGGGAATCCAACCACCAGCTATCAAACAAAATACACCAATTACTGGAGAAAAAAAAAAAAGGAAAAAAAACCCAAACATCAACCATCAAGCAAAATACATCAATGACTGGAAAACAAAACACAAACAAAAAAAAAAACAAACATCAGCCATCAAGCAAAATGCACCAATTACTGGAAAAAAAAAAAAAAAGGGTAAAAAACCCCAACCATCAGCTATCAAGCAAAATACATCAAGTAGTGTAAGAAAACACAAAAACAGGAGAGAGAGAAACGAGCATCAACTACAGAGCACAATATACCAATCAGTGAAAGAAACACAAAAAAGGACAAAACAACTACAAAACACCAGCATCTTCTTTGGCACAAAACATGCCCCTTTTTTTTAAGAATGCAAAAACAAATAGTACATGCAGAGGTAAATGGAATGAATCTGAGAAACAACATGCAACTTTTTTTTTCCACATCTTTCAAACCTTGCTGCACTTAGAGAGGTCACACACAGCACCTGTCTTTGACCTTCTTTCATTTATTAACGGTGAGGTGGGACACGAGACAATGGCATCACAGGGCGGACATGAGACAATGGCATCAACAGGGCGGACATGAGACAATGGCATCAACAGGTGGGACATGAGACAATGGCATCAACAGGTGGGACATGAGACAATGGCATCAACAGGTGGGACATGAGACAATGGCATAAACAGGCGGGATATGAGACAATGGCATCAACAGGTGGGACATGAGACAATGGCATCAACAGGTGGGACATGAGACAATGGCATAAACAGGCGGGATATGAGACAATGGCATCAACAGGTGGGACATGAGACAATGGCATAAACAGGCAGGACATGAGACAATGACATAAACAGGCGGGACATGAGACAATGGCATAAACAGGGCAGGACATGAGACAATGGCATAAACAGGCGGGGCATGAGACAATGGCATAAACAGGCTGGACATGAAACAATGGCATCAACAGGCTGGACATGAAACAATGGCATAAACAGAGCGGGACATGAGACAATGGCATAAACAGGATAGGACATGAGACAATGGCATAAACAGGACAGGACATAAGACAATGGCATAAACAGGGCGGAACATGAGACAATGGCATTAACGGGCTGGACATGAGACAATGGCATCAACAGGCTGGACATGAGATAACCGCATAAACAGGTGGGACATGAGACAATGGCATAAACAGGCTGGACATGAGACTGGCATAAACAGGGCCGGATATGAGACAATGGCATAAACAGAGCGGGACATGAGACAATGGCATAAAACAGCGGGACATGAGACAATGGCATAAACAGGACAGACATAAGACAATGGCATGAACAGGCAGGACATGAGGCAATGGCATAAACAGGGCGGGACATGAGACAATGGCATAAACAGGGCGCGGGACATGAGACAATGGCATAAACAGGCCAGACATAAGACAATGGCATGAACAGGCAGGACATGAGGCAATAGCATAAACAGGGCGGGACATGAGACAATGGCATAAACAGGGCGGGACATGAGACAATGGCATAAACAGGGCGGGACATGAGACAATGGCATAAACAGGGCGGGACATGACATGGACAAGGCACAATGGCCTGGACACATAAAGGCGGCACCTGCCAGGACACATCAAGAAGGCACCTGCCAGGACACATCAAGAAGGCACCTGCCAGGACACATCAAGAAGGCACCTGCCAGGACACATCAAGAAGACACCTGCCAGGACACATCAAGAAGGCACCTGCCAGGACACATCAAGAAGGCACCTGCCAGGATACATCAAGAAGACACCTGTTCTACCACACAGCTTCACTGTGCCGCCCTGTCCACATGCTGCTACATGGGGTACTGACTGCTGACCCCTGGACCGCTACTGACAGGTGTGCTGGCTCAGTGACACACTGTAACCACACTGATGGGATGGGGCAGACATGGGCTGGGGTACTGACCGCTGATCCCTGGACCGCTACTGACAGGTGTGTTGGTTCAATGACACACTGTAACCACAATGATGGGATGGGCCAGACAGGTCAGGTGACCAGATACCTCTGTCTGTGTTTGTTCACTCAGATGAGGCACTGACACCTTTAAACCCCCTTTCACCGCCATGGGCGCTTTTTGGCAACGACTTGGCAGAGCGCCATGGGCGCCTTTTGGCGACAAAGTAGGGGTGACCTAACTCCCGATACTCTCACGATCCTAGTTCATGAGATAAAAAGCCAGCAATAAACGTCATAGTTGGGGGATGGTCTGGCCCATGCTCACAGCCATTTGCTTTGTCAGAACACTATTCAGTTCAGTGTTTTATTGACTTTATTCCGATTGTTTTTCCATTCACTATGATGTCACCACCAAGCACTTTACGTACTCGACCTTGCCGTACATTTACCACAGATCAAGTGCTGGGAATATTGAATAGACAGTTGGTTGTCCTAATACAGATGAAGAAGACCCAGACAGCCACGAGTAAAGAACGATAGTGAGGGCTTGACCGAATTATTCCAACGTGAAGCGTTGGACCATTGCCAACTTGTTATGAGAGGCTGATAAGACGCCCACTTACTACCCTACCGCGTGTGCCCCCAGTGTTTTTGCGTTGAGCCAGCCAGCACTGACTGACTGTTCACTAACTCTATGTGAGGGAGCCAACTAAGACTTTAGGCAACGAACTTCACATACACGCTGTGGGCCCACTCTTGCTGGTCGAGGTTGAAGGAGGCGTGGCCAACTGACACGTGAGAGGCGAGTATCACAGACGTCTTTCGAGTGGGTGTACAGCTGATTATATAGATCAACTGAATGACAAGGGTTCAGAGACCAACAGGCACATGAATGACTTTGTGTTCATAAAAATATATATATATATTACTGTTGAGAGTGAAAGGGACGTGTGTGTGTGTGTGTGTGTGTGTGTGTGTGTGTGTGTGTTCCCTTTTTCTTTCTTACATGTGTACCAGTTAGGCATAGGAATGTGTGTGTGTGTGTGTGTGTGTGTGTGTGTGTGTGTGTGTGTGTGTGTGTGTTCCCTGCTATTGGAGTACCCTGTATTTGTGGTGTTGGTTCCATGCACTTTTCTGTTGGAAATACCATACTTTCTGGTCTTCAGTTGTGAGTGGGGTATTTTTTCCTCCATTGTTGAGAGTTTGTTGGCATTCTTTCTTTATTTTTTACGCTTAGAAGAAACATAACATTCTTTTTTTTATTTTGCATTTTTTTTTTGCACTTGGAAATCACTAAAAAAATTGAAATTGTTGTTGACTTACCATTACTAACTTGTTACGATATAATAAAAGTACAGTGTATCTCCTCCATTTTACAAAAAATAGCATGAGAATTGGTTGTTTAGTTCCAGAGATATCCGCATTTCACATATGCTGGTATACAATAAGAGCTTTTTTTGGAAAAATGGCTGGCGATGGAGATTTATGCAAAATAGAATGTCTGGCGGTGAAAGGGTTAAAGTCACCACAAAGCATAGTTGCCCCCCCCTTCAAATCCCTGCTTACCAGCCTGTATTCACTGGAATCAGAAAGGGTCAAAGATTTCTGTCTGATACTCTGATCACCAAGGATTAAAGATTTCTGTCTGATACTCTGATCACCAAGAATTAAAGATGTCTGTCTGATACTCTCATCACCAAGGGTTAAAGATTTCTGTCTGATACTCTCATCACCAAGGGTTAAAGATGTCTGTCTGATATTCTGATCACCAAGGGTTAAAGATGTCTGTCTGATATTCTGATCACCAAGGGTTAAAGATGTCTGTCTGATACTCTGATCATCAAGGGTTAAAGATGTCTGTCTGATACTCTGATCATCCACTGCCTATTCCAGGCGGTAACGAAACGTTCCACTCACCTGTCCTCGTCCATCTGGTTCTGAGGAACCCAGGTAAGAGTGATGGGGTAGGTCTGGCAGTCTGTGATGCTGAAGTCTCGCACTCGGAATGTGGGTGACAAAATGGCACACTGGAACACAGTGCACACAACCACCACCAGGGTGAGACTAGTGACCCAAAGCACAGGGGATCAAGCTCCATACACATCAACAGCGGCTTTCTGCCGTGGTCAAAAAATTTTCTGTTCATATTATCCACAGCGAAGAATCTGATTTCTGGGCATCATCATACTTTACTTTATCCACAGCTAAAAATCGGATTTCTTGACCTCATAAGTTGTACTTTACTTTCTCATAGGTTGTACTTTACTTTTTCCTCAATTGAAAAAAAAAAAAAAACAGAAAAAGGTTGAAAAACTACATTTTCCACATTTTGATAACTCTGAAAGGAACACATCTTTTTTTTTTTATCATACATAGACCACTTCAGCATTGTTTTTGATACACAGTTCACAACTTGCAATACAAACCTGGTGCAAACCCACCTGGAGAACACACACTGATTTTCTTATCACTGATTTATAAAACCATCAATCACACTGAAATCGAAGACTTTTTATCCTGACCAGATGTGGTCTGTGGTCTTTCAATTCATGTTGTTGACAGGCCTGTTTATTGTGACTGGACGCACTGTGTGGTCATTTCAATTCATGTTGTTGACAGGCCTGTTTATTGTGACTGGATGCACTGTGTGGTCATTTCAATTCATGTTGTTGACGTCATCAGTCTTCAGACTGGGATGATTCGATTAATAAAATTGGCACAGTCAGACAGCAAACCCAGTGCCCTGCCCCTCTTCCTATGGACCACCCAGGGCCCTGCCCCTCTTCCTATGGACCACCCAGTACCCTGCCCCTCTTCCTATGGACCACCCAGTGCCCTGCCCCTCTTCCTATGGACCACCCAGTGCCCTGCCTGCCCCCAGTCTTCCTATGAACCACCCAGTGCCCTGCCCTTCTTCCTATGAACCACCCAGTGCCCTGCCCTTCTTCCTATGGACAACCCAGTGCCCTGCCCTTCTTCCTATGGACAACTCAGTGCCCTGCCCTTCTTCCTATGGGCAACCCAGTGCCCTGCCCTTCTTCCTATGGACAACCCAGTGCCCTGCCCTTCTTCCTATGGGCAACCCAGTGCCCTGCCCTTCTTCCTATGGACAACCCAGTGCCCTGCCCTTCTTCCTATGGGCAACCCAGTGCCCTGCCCTTCTTCCTATGGGCAACCCAGTGCCCTGCCCTTCTTCCTATGGACAACCCAGTGCCCTGCCCTTCTTCCTATGGACAACCCAGTGCCCTGCCCTTCTTTCCTATGGACAACCCAGTGCCCTGCCCCAGAGCTCACCAGCCTCTCCAGGTCTTCATGGTGAACACCACTGCAGCCTGCTAGTGCCCTGCCCCTCCTTCTTTGCACAGGAGCACAGGCCAACACAGGCAGGTTCAGTACCCTGCCATCCTTGTGTTTACTTGTCCACTGTAGCCAAACACGTGTCTGGCTTGCATGGTTCCTTGAAACAGCTGCTTTAACAGCTGATCTATTTATAGCACCTGATTCATGGGCACCAAGGCAGCTATAAAACCAACGGAAAGCCCATCCTTTGCTGGGCCTAAAGACGCCATGAACAGTGTGTTCCGTCATGAGCAACAGGGCAAACATGCAGAGTGTTCCGCACTTTAGGGGTCAAAGGGAAATGCTGAGCAATGCCCATCTCCTCTTCAACTACCCCTATCATCCTGTTGGATAGTGCTGTTTTTTTCCTACCCCTCAACCAACATGGAGAACAGTCTACATCTGATGTCCTTCACACCAACCAGTCTACATCTGATGTCCTTCACACCAACCAGTCTACATCTGATGTCCTTCACACAAACCAGTCTACATCTGATGTCCTTCACACCAACCAGTCTACATCTGATGTCCTTCACACAAACCAGTCTACATCTGATGTCCTTCACACCAACCAGTCTACATCTGATGTCCTTCACACAAACCAGTCTACATCTGATGTCCTTCACACCAACCAGTCTACATCTGATGTCCTTCACACAAACCAGTCTACATCTGATGTCCTTCACACACAAACCAGTCTACATCTGATGTCCTTCACACAAACCAGTCTACATCTGATCTCCTTCACTCAAACCAGTCTACATCTGATTTCCTTCACACAAACCAGTCTACATCTGATGTCCTTCACACAAACCAGTCTACATCTGATGTCCTTCACACAACCAGTCTACATCTGATCTCCTTCACTCAAACCAGTCTACATCTGATCTCGTTCACTCAAACTAGTCTACATCTATCGCTTCACACAAACCAGTCTACATCTGATGTCCTTCACACCAACCAGTCTACATCTGATCTCCTTCACTCAAACCAGTCTACATCTATCGCCTTCACACATACTGCCCACAAACCAGTCTCTGGCCCTGGTGTTTGCTGTACATGTGTTGATCTGCCAGATCAGAGAGGTCTGGCTTCTCATACCCTATTCATCTCGCCCTGAGGAGACTCAAACGTCCAGTCCTCAGGCTTGACAATCCCATGATCTAACCACTGCACACTGGGAAACACCAGGTGACATCCGTTTTCTCCCTCACCTGCAGGGCGCATCCTCTGGCCACGGCCTCATCGGCGTTCAGTGTGGTGCTGGGCTCCAGGCTGAACACCTGGCCACCAGCCGCTTGAAAGCTGGGATACGTGACGACCCTCCAAGGATCTCCACCGAGTGAATGTCGTTTGGCTTCAGCTCTGTCAGAAGGGAAACCAGAACATGGAAAAACACTGTAAAGCCATGGCAAGGAAAATATAACAACCCCTAAACTAGTACACAGTTGAGAAAAGCAGCATCAAGTCATTAACAAGTCAGTCTACGATGACCTGGTAAACCTCAAAAACCTGAAAGGCGGAGACAAACACAGTTCTAAGAAGAGAGGAAAGAGATCCCTTCAAATGAGACACAGATGCAACTTTTCCAAGGATACATTACTGTGACAAAGCAAAGGTCTGAAAGATATTCTCAATCAACAAATGAAAGAGAAACCTTGTTTCTACAAACAAAAATCCCCTCAAAACATCAATACTTAAGTCCTTAAATACCTCACTATCCAATGGCAGCTCAAATTCTCATCCAACCAATCCAGCTTGTTGCATATCACTTGGCTGTTCAGTGGATCATAACAGGACTACCACACGGTAAAGGTCATTAGGCAATCTGTCAGTAACTGCCATCTAGACATTCGAATTTCCATGAAAACAACAAAGTTCAAAAGAGGGGGGAAAAAAGATTAAAAGACAGGAAACTCACGATACACAAATGCACAGCAGCATGTACTTACTTGCAGAAGTGAGTATATTTGACAGCGTGTTTTCGATCTTCTGCAGCAGATGTGCGCACATGCTCTCAAATTCAGCCCTGAAAACAATCAACAGAAGATTAGCTAACATCTGTTAACCATTTGTACAACTTATTCCGTGGGAGATGTTTATAAAGAATTGGAACTTCTTGTCCTTGGTTGGCATTTTAATACTTTTCAGGACACATTGGGGGGGGGGGGGGGGGGGGGGGGGGGGGGGGGGGTTAAGGGAACAGGAAAGGGAGTGGGTCACATCTCATTTTTTTTTAAACGGGGTCCGATGCGGTCAAACTGTCCTATGCCAAGTGAGATCATCCATACTTGGTGAGTCAAGCCAGCTATGTGCTGGCTTTTGATGCTTGTGAGCACATGGACAGCTGCTGACAACGAAGCCAACAACTGATCAGTCGACAAGGGTCACAGGGAATGGCCAGGCCCACAAGGAACACTTTAGGGAAGCCAGGAGAGAGCAGAGAGGATGAGCATCGACAGACCAGGAGAGAGCAGAGAGGATGAGCATCGACAGACCAGGAGAGAGCAGACACGATGAACATCAACAGACCAGGAGAGAGCAGACACGATGAACATCAACAGACCAGGAGAGAGCAGAGAGGATGAGCATCAACAGACCAGGAGAGAGCAGAGAGGATGAGCATCAACAGACCAGGAGAGAGAGCAGAGAGGATGAGCATCAACAGACCAGGAGAGAGCAGAGAGGATGAACATCAATAGACCAGGAGAGAGCAAACAGGATGATAATGATAATGATGATGATAATGAATACTTATATAGCACCTATTCTCAGCTAAACGCCAAGCTCTAAGCGCTTTACAATCAACACTCTTTTACACAACGGGCTGCCTACCTGGGTAGTGCCAACTGAAGAGCTGCCAGCTGGCGCTTCATTCAGTCTTTTCCTGTGTCATCCAGGATGAACATCAACAGACCAGGAGACAGCAGAGAGGATGAACATCAACAGACCAGGAGAGAGCTGAGAGGATGAACATCAACAGACCAGGAGAGAGCAGAGAGGATGAACATCAACAGACCAGGAGAGAGCAGAGAGGATGAACATCAAACAGACCAGGAGAGAGCAGAGAGGATGAACATCAACAGACCAGGAGAGAACAGAGTGGATGAGCATCAACACAGCAGGCGAGAGCATAGAGGATGAGCTTCAACGGAGCAGGAGAGAGCAGAGAGGATGAGCTTCAACAGACCAGGAGAGAGCAAACAGGATGAGCATCAACAGACCAGGAGAGAGAACAGAGAGGATGAGCATCAACAGACCAGGAGAGAACAGAGAGGATGAGCATCAACAGACCAGGAGAGAGCAGAGAGGATGAGCATCAACAGACCAGGAGAGAACAGAGAGGATGAGCATCAACAGACCAGGAGGAGAGAGCAGAGAGGATGAGCATCAACAGACCAGGAGAGAACAGAGAGGATGAGCATCAACAGACCAGGAGAGAGCAGAGAGGATGAGCATCAACAGACCAGGAGAGAACAGAGAGGATGAGCATCAACAGACAGGAGAGAGCAGAGAGGATGAACATCAACAGACCCAGGAGAGAGCAGAGAGGATGAGCATCAACAGACCAGGAGAGAGCAGAGAGGATGAACATCAACAGACCAGGAGAGAGCAGAGAGGATGAGCTTCAACAGACCAGTGAATAGACTGGACAGAAACCTCACAGGAACAAAGCTTCAAAAAGCTGTCAGAAACCCCAGAACAATTAAAGTGATCTGGCCCAGGAGGCACAGCTAATGAAATGCTGAAGACGCCTTGGCAACATTGCACAGGTCAACGTCCTGGAAACTCCAACCTCAGAGGGCAGGACGGCACACCAACCTAAGCTGATGGGTTGCTATCCAGAGTCCTGTCCTAGACAAAGGAAAGGACCACAACAGCCAGCCATTTCTGGGCCCCTCAACCTGACAGTGTTCATTCTGTGATCGCACAGATGACCCACACCAGTTTGACTGTCAACTGTCAACTGACTTCAGCTGCACAGGCCCCTCAACCTGNAGATCATCCTACTTGGTGAGTCAGAGCCAGCTATGTGCTGGCTTTTGATGCTGTGGAGCACATGGACAGCTCTGACAACGAAGCCCAACAACTGATCAGGTCGACAAGGGTCACAGGGAAGGCCAGGCCCACAAGGAACACTTTAGGGAAGCCAGGAGAGAGCAGAGAGGATGAGCATCGACAGACCAGGATGAGAGAGCAGAGAGGATGAGCATCGACAGACCAGGAGAGAGCAGACACGATGAACATCAACAGACCAGGAGAGAGCAGACACGATGAACATCAACAGACCAGGAGAGAGCAGAGAGGATGAGCATCAACAGACCAGGAGAGAGCAGAGAGGATGAGCATCAACAGACAGGAGAGAGCAGAGAGGATGAGCATCAACAGACCAGGAGAGAGCAGAGAGGATGAACATCAATAGACCAGGAGAGAGCAAACAGGATGATAATGATAATGATGATGATAATGAATACTTATATAGCACCTATTCTCAGCTAAACGCCAAGCTCTAAGCGCTTTACAATCAACACTCTTTTACACAACGGGCTGCCTACCTGGGTAGTGCCAACTGAAGAGCTGCCAGCTGGCGCTTCATTCAGTCTTTTCCTGTGTCATCCAGGATGAACATCAACAGACCAGGAGACAGCAGAGAGGATGAACATCAACAGACCAGGAGAGAGCTGAGAGGATGAACATCAACAGACCAGGAGAGAGCAGAGAGGATGAAACATCAACAGACCAGGAGAGAGCAGAGAGGATGAACATCAACAGACCAGGAGAGAGCAGAGAGGATGAACATCAACAGACCAGGAGAGAACAGAGTGGATGAGCATCAACACAGCAGGCGAGAGCATAGAGGATGAGCTTCAACGGAGCAGGAGAGAGCAGAGAGGATGAGCTTCAACAGACCAGAGAGAGCAAACAGGATGAGCATCAACAGACCAGGAGAGAACAGAGAGGATGAGCATCAACAGACCAGGAGAGAACAGAGAGGATGAGCATCAACAGACAGGAGAGAGAGCAGAGAGGATGAGCATCAACAGACCAGGAGAGAACAGAGAGGAGGATGAGCATCAACAGACCAGGAGAGAGCAGAGAGGATGAGCATCAACAGACCAGGAGAGAACAGAGAGGATGAGCATCAACAGACCAGGAGAGAGCAGAGAGGATGAGCATCAACAGACCAGGAGAGAACAGAGAGGATGAGCATCAACAGACCAGGAGAGAGCAGAGAGGATGACATCAACAGACCAGGAGAGAGCAGAGAGGATGAGCATCAACAGACCAGGAGAGAGCAGAGAGGATGAACATCAACAGACCAGGAGAGAGCAGAGAGGATGAGCTTCAACAGACCAGTGAATAGACTGGACAGAAACCTCACAGGAACAAAGCTTCAAAAAGCTGTCAGAAACCCCAGAACAATTAAAGTGATCTGGCCCAGGAGGCACAGCTAATGAAATGCTGAAGACGCCTTGGCAACATTGCACAGGTCAACGTCCTGGAAACTCCAACCTCAGAGGGCAGGACGGGCACACCAACCTAAGCTGATGGGTTGCTATCCAGAGTCCTGTCCTAGACAAAGGAAAGGACCACAACAGCCAGCCATTTCTGGGCCCCTCAACCTGACAGTGTTCATTCTGTGTGATCGCACAGATGACCCACACCAGTTGACTGTCAACTGTCAACTGACTTCAGCTGCACAGGCCCTCAAACCTGACAGTGTTCATTCTGTGATCACACAGATGACCCACACCAGTTGACTGTCAACTGTCAACTGACTTCAGCTGCACAAGCCCCTCAACCTGACAGCATTCATTCTGTGGTCACACAGATGATCCACACCAGTTGACTATCAACTGACTTCAGCTTTGCTCTTTCAACTACCATTAACAACATAAAGGTGCACTGGGAAGAATGGAGCAACTGTTACCAAGTTACCAAATTTAAAGGCAGAGCATTTTAAAACTGTTACAAAATCTGACAAATTAATCACCAAGGAAATCAATCTGTCCTGTTCTCCATCCTTCCCTTCCTGCTCCCCTCTGGGTCCTCTCATACCATCCCTTTCATGAGCTATGCACGCACACGCACATGCATGTATGCACACAGACACCACGCACGCATGCATGCACACACACACACACACACACACACACACACACACACCCTCTTCCCCTGCCCTTTCAACTCCTCCCCTTCCCCTGTCCTGCAACTCTATCTCATGTTTTCTGGTCAAGCATTTCAAATCAAAGTTTTTTGTGTTTTTTTTTTAAGTATTAAAGTATCCAGATGCAAACTTACAGTTATCCAGACATTCTCTTCCAGTTTTGTCACTTTCCACAGTCAGCGTGTGCAAACATCCACACCAAACTCCACTGCATCTTTAGAGAAACTTATGCCTCTGCACATGACAGCACACAACACATCGACACAGCTTACCTCTCTGCACATGACAGCACACAACACATTTGACACAGCTTTTAATCAGCATTTGAGATTCCAGTCACTGTAGTTGGATGGCATCAACATGTTCCAAACCCATCTGTCACTGAAAACAACACTGATCCAACAGCAGTTGCAGCTGAACACAGACAACTTATGTGAACTGGCAAATCATGCAAAACACTACCCACCTTCTGTGCGAACTGGCAAACCATGTGACACACTACCCACCTGCTGTGTGAACTGACAAACCATGTGACACACCACCCACCTGCTGTGTGAACTGGCAAACCATGTGACACACCACCCACCTGCTGTATGAACTGGCTATGCAACACACCACCCACCTACTGTGTGAACTAGCAAAACCATGTGACATACCACCCACCTGCTGTGTGAACTGGCAAACCATGCAACACACCACCCACCTACTGTGTGAACTGGCTATGCAACACACCACCCACCTGCTGTGTGAACTGGCTATGCAACATACCACCCACCTACTTTGTGAACTGGCAAAGCAACACACCACCCACCTGCTGTGTGAACTGGCTATGCAACATACCACCCACCTGTGAGTGAACTGGCAATGCAAACACACCACCCACCTGCTGTGTGAACTGACAATGCAACACACCACCCACCTGCTGTGTGAACTGACAATGCAAGACACCACCCACCTGCTGTGTGAACTGGCAAAGCAACACACCACCCACCTGCTGTGTGAACTGGCAAAGCAACACACCACACCCACCTGCTGTGTGAACTGGCAATGCAACACACCACCTACCTGCTGTGTGAACTGGCTATGCAACATACCACCCACCTGCTGTGTGAACTGGCAAAGCAACATACCACCCACCTGCTGTGTGAACTGGCAAAGCAACATACCACCCACCTGCTCAGTTTGGAGGTGACGTCTTTGTCCTCCATGAAGCATTCGATGTTGAGAGGGATGGCCTGGGTGTTGGCGCTCATCAGCTTCTTCAGTTTCTCACACTCCTGCAGGAGTCGTATAAAGGGTTTGGGTTTGCTGGGGTTTTCGGCATCCACCTTGTACTTGCCGCGGAACTCGGCGCTGAAGTGTTTGGCCAGGACCTCATCAAAGTCTCTGCCGCCCACTTGACAGCAGGACGTGGCCAGCACCTGCATGGACACCACAGGGGAAGTTACTGCCACACACCACCTGACAGCAGGACGTGGCCAGCACCTGCATGGACACCACAGGGGAGGTTACAGAATTCTGTGATGCAGAACTGCACACTTGAAACTTCCTGCTTGCGAGTATTTCTTCTTCATGTCTGACCGTCCACCTACCACCTGTCAAGGCTGACCTTCCACTGCAATCCCATACTGGTCAACTGCCAACTTTCCACCTACCACCTGTCAAGGCTGGCCTTCCACTGCAATCCCATGCTGGTCAACTGCCAAAACTTTCCACCTACCACCTGTCAAGGCTGACCTTCCACTGCAATCCCATACTGGTCAACTGCCAAACTTTCCACCTACCACCTGTCAAGGCTGGCCTTCCACTGCAATCCCATGCTGGTCAACTGCCAAACTTTCCACCTACCACCTGTCAAGGCTGACCTTCCGCTGCAATCCCATGCTGGTCAACTGCCAAACTCCGACCATCAAGGCGACTAGCTTGAAGATACCCTCTGTTGGGAAAGTGACGGCTGTGTATAGAATGCTTCAGCTCTTAACTCCCAAACTATTCTCTCTTTCAGCTCATGTCAAGTGGAACTGTAAGTGACAGTTTTTTACAACTGTCCATTTAATGTGACTGTGTACAGGTTAGCACCCCAAGCCTGCTGTATTGCTAAACAACAGCTTGGAAAGCCAGTTAGACTATACAGGTGCATCTGCACTCCCTTCAAACAGCCAGTTAGACTGTACAGATGCTTCTGCACTCCCTTCAAACAGCCCATCAGACTGTAAGGTGCGTCTTTACTCTCTTCAAACCAGTTGGACTGTACAAGTGCCTCTGCACTCCCTTCAAACAACCAGTTGGACTGTACAGGTGCCTCTGCACTCCCTTCAAACAACCGGTTGGATTGTACAGGTGCCTCTGCACTCCCTTCAAACAGCCAGTTAAGACTGTACAAGTGTGACTGCACTCCCTTCAAACAGCCAGTTAGACTGTACAGGTGCAACAGCACTCCCTTCGAACAGCCATTAGACTGTACAGGTGCGTCTGCACTCCCTTCAAACAGCCAGTTAGACTGTACAGGTGCCTCTGCACTCCCTTCAAACAGCCAGCTAGACTGTACAGGTGCCTCTGCACTCCCTTCAGCCAGCCAGCCAGACTGTTCAGGTGCCTCTGCACTCCCTTCAAACAGCCAGTTAGCTATACAGGTGCCTCTGCACTCCCTTCAAACAGCAGTTAGACTGTACAGGTGCCTCTGCACTCCCTTCAAACAGCCAGTTTAGACTGTACAGGTGCGTCTGCACTCCCTTCACACTTCAGTGGCTATGTGATCATCAGTCAAGACAGACATGCGTACAGCAACCTACATCCATTACAAGATCTAAAGAATTGGGTGTGATTCAGAGTTGCAGTATTTGTGTGGTAATTTTTTGTTTTTTCAACAGGCACTCAAGTTTAAATAGTTTCATTCAAGTTCATTTGAATTTCTGAAAAAAAAAATCTAATAGTAGTTGTAATGTGACATTAAAAAATGAAAAAAAAAAAAAACAAAAAAAACCGTACTCAGTTAAGGGTTATAGTATGCTCCACACAACCAGCCCATCTTGGACAGTTCCAGACTCTTGGCAGTTTCCTCACTGGTTGCTGAAGACTTGCTGAAACCTGATCTTAGGTCATAATTATATCGCCAACTTCAACGATTCCTACTTTGTTTATTCACCTTGGCATTCCACCTACTTTTGTTTCATACAGATTGTTCTGTTGCAACAACCAACAGATCATCGTTGTCATTGAGCAATCTTTTGTTTCATACAGATTGTTCTGTTGCAACAACCAACAGATCATCGTTGTCACTGAGCAATCTTTTGTTTCATACAGATTGCTCTGTTGCAACAACCAACAGATCATTGTTGTCACTGAGCAATCTTTTGTTTCATACAGATTGTTCTGTTGCAACAACCAACAGATCATCGTTGTCACTGAGCAATCTTTTGTTTCATACAGATTGCTCTGTTGCAACAACCAACAGATCATTGTTGTCACTGAGCAATCTTTTGTTTCATACAGATTGTTCTGTTGCAACAACCAACAGATCATCGTTGTCACTGAGCAATCTTTTGTTTCATACAGATTGTTCTGTTGCAACAACCAACAGATCATCGTTGTCACTGAGCAATCATTTGTTTCATACAGATTGTTCTGTTGCAACAACCAACAGATCATCGTTGTCACTGAGCAATCTTTTGTTTCATACAGATTGTTCTGTTGCAACAACCAACAGATCATCGTTGTCACTGAGCAATCTTTTGTTTCATACAGATTGTTCTGTACAATCAACAGATCATCTTCATCACTGAACAATCTTTTGTTTCATACAGATTGTTCTGTACAATCAACAGATCATCTTCATCACTGAACAATCTTTTGTTTCATACAGATTGTTCTGTTGCAACAATCAACAGATCACTGTCGTCACTGAATAAACTTTTGTTTCATACAGACTGTTCTACTGCAACAATCAACAGATCATCATCATCACTGAACATCTTTTGTTCAACAAAGATCATTCTGTTGCTACAATTAACAGATCACTGTCTTCACTGAACCATCTTTTGTTTCATACAGATTGTCCCGGTGCAACAATCAAGAGATCACCGTCTTCACTGAACAATCTTTTTCACAATAACACATCCTCTTCTCTTGTAAAAAAACAAACTGCGCTGTAGCGCCTGTAGATTTTTTTACCTACAGCTAGAAAACATTCAACAAAAGCTGAGAAATCCATTTAAACGTCTGTTCAATATGGACTGGCCTTACCACAACATTCAAGGGCACTGCCAATAGATGTGCAAAAAACTTAAAGGCAAGGATCCAGGAACTGCAAGGCCTCAGTGGGGTACAGGGGCAGTGCCTCTGTTGGGGGAATCAGGGGGGGCCTTGCCCCCCCCCCCCCCCCCCCCCAAAGCTGGAAGAAAAACACATTTTAGAAGACAAATGAAAGGCTCTCGATGAGAATGTAAAGTGGAAAATTAGGCCTGAAATTAAAATCTACACACATACTTTTAAACCCTTTAATCTTCCATGCACTGTGAATTGTAGTCTGAAGTGAAGAAGGACTCAAGATTGTAGCCTGCAGTCAAAGAGTTATACTTTGAAGACTTTGAAGTCACTGAAAACTAGAGCTACCACATGAATGTATTTCTGGCAGATGGGTGCACATACACTTGGTGCAAGAAGCCACAATACAGCTACTGCACAGACGCAGTCTTGGCAATCAATTTCAAATCTGCCAAACAAGAGGAATGAAGTCACAGCAAGTTCTGAGCCTGAAGTTTTCAAACAAACAAAACAGAAAGCCAGCCCTGGTATGTCCATCTTGTGCAGCCACAGGCCACATGTTTTGCCGCTTGTACCCTTTTCCATCAGCCATTCCCATCGCCACCAATTTTACATGCCTTCCTCCACTTCCTCTTTGGTCAAAATCGGCATTGTAACAATTGTTTCGCTGTCACACTAACGTGTGGAACATCGACTTTCACATGCGCATATGTCTGTAGTGTCGAGTTGACCTGAAGTGGAGCACTTCGTATCTCATAGAAGAGCGAGAACTGAGCACATTGAAAACTTGGATCAGAATTCACACCAGTGGAAGTGCTGTCCGATTTAAACTATTCTTTCAAAATTCATTGCTCTTCAGATTTTAAAAACCAACATTGCCGGCTCCAATCATTATTAAGAACCAGCATTCCCCACACAGCCGACACAGTAGCACGCATGCACATTTGGATTTTGTCATCAGTATTGATTGTAAGGACTGAAAAATCAGTGTTTGTAAGCTAATCTTTTACTGCCAAGGCCAGTCACTTTGATCCCAAGTATGGGTAGACAAAGGGGGAATAAGACATAGCACTTTCATTGCTTGTATTTCTTGCTGTGGGAATTGTGCATGATGCAGGACAACACCAACAAAGTCCACCCCAAACAATATTTCAGTAGTTATGGAGCCAGAGCACACATACACAACATGCACACCCACCCACCCATCCACACCCACTCACCCATCCACACACGCACTATGGACACTCAACCTAACCAGAGCATCGTGAGTCAGACTCACCTTTAACTTTCCCTTGTGGAAGGCACAGGCCGCCACCTGAAGAGCAGAGTAGCCCAGGTCAGCAAACAGCACAATCCTGGGCTTCTCCTTTTCGGCCGGTAGGTCCTGCTTGGTGATGCCATAGCCTAGAGCAGCTGCAGGAGAAAGAACTGAGACATTACCAGCAGTTCAATCACAATGGCTACTGTCAGTCATATTGCCCAAATCAAATGGACTGGATAAAGATCAGCATTCTACAACTTCATCAATAACTAATGATAATTTTTTGTTTTCGATCTTAACAGGAACAAAAAAAAGCTGGATTTCTATAGAAGCAGGTACTGACTAAACTAGCATTTTCACAGGTCAAAATCGAGCAGTTTCTCTCTTCCCTTCTACCTAGTAAGAGTTGCTAAAATTATCCAGGCCTCACTGAAAGTCTCGACCCAGTCTGGCAAGGATACGCCAAGGAAGGACTAAAGAGAGAAAAAAAGCAAACACAAGCAAAAAATCCCCCAATCAGTGATTCAGGTTCAGCCCAACCTCCCAAGGCTTGAACATTTAAGTAGACATGTTATGAAAAATGTTGACCACACCTGCTTTCAGTTGACATGCTATGAAAAATGTTGACCAAATCTGCTTTCAGTTGACATGCTATGAAAAATGTTGACCACACCTGCTTTCAGTTGACATGCTATGAAAAATGTTGACCACATCTGCTTTCAGTTGACATGCTATGAAAAATGTTGACCACATCTGCTTTCAGTTGACATGCTATGAAAAATGTTGACCACATCTGCTTTCAGTTGACATGCTATGAAAAATGTTGACCACACTAAAAACAATTGCTAAACTTAACTTCACTGACTCAACAGCGTTTTCAAGGTTTCTGTCCGTGCTGTACTGGTATGTGCGGTTCTACTTCCAGTTGGAGTAGGGATCTCACACACAGATTTTTAACAACGATTTTCTATTTAATCATATAATGGAATCAGTGACCAGTTAAAAAAATAAATGGATCAACCTAAGTTAAGCCCATTACTCATATCTATTTTCATTAGTTTGTCCTGCAGATAAATATGATCATTTTGAACTGCGCAACCTGTGGGCAGGTTGAGACCTATTTCATCTTGACGAACACCAGCTGAATTACAAACAGAATAACTAAGCATCCGCACGGTGCTAAGCAAAATAAAACAATCTCTGAATTACAAACAGAATAACTAAGCATCCGCACGGTGCTAAGCAAAATAAAACAATCAAATCATTTCATTAACCCAATGCCTACGGATCGACCGCGAGATTTCCTCTATCTGAATACTGGATCGACCGCTGAATACTAGGTCAACGACTTTCGCTTTCACCATTGCATATCCCAGAATGCAATCATGACAGAGTCTTCCGGTACTTCCATTTCTGGACGCCATTTTGGCTTTTGTTGCATGAGTTTTGGTGGAGAAGTTTCGCTGCTGTGAATTTTCAAAGTTCAGCTTTTTTCCACAAAGATTTTCTGGGAAAATGGCAGATCAAGTAACTATGCAACTTGTAGACTTCATTTTCTGAAGTGATATTGATGAAGAGAGCATATTTGCCGACCATACGTCAGACCATACGTAATGACTTTATTTTGTTCCTGAAGGTTTCAGTACTTTGTTTAGACTTGGAAAATCACTCCGTGCTCCAATCCATGACATTCTGTGGGTACAGTGAATCTAGGGAAAATTGTTTTAGCACCAAGAACACTGAAATGGAGTTAGTCCGTTCATGCTTTTTTTTCCTCGTGTACCAGTTCACTACATATAGGAAAAAATGGCTGTTTTGGATGGAGTGATGTCTTTGAATTTTTTTCATTATTAGTTTCATAAAATAGATAAGTTAAAAGCACATTTTTTTTACTGGGGTTTCTTTATGGCAAGTGTGTATGTGTTGCAGAGTTACCTCTCTTGACATGATATTCACATAGTCATAGAGCACAAAGTCGTGCGACAGGCAGAAGGTTAATGTTCTGGTTTGTTAGTATATGCGTAATCTTATCAAGTGCGTCTTGCAATTCTACAATGATTAGTGCGTTCAACTCGGTCATTGTTGGATCTCGGCTTCATTACACCATTGTGAACATCCTGGATAGGGAATGAATGTGTACAGTCGATACCTTCGCTTTGGTTGGCTTGCGCTTTTCGAGTACTCAGCCAGTCGCTTAGCTTGATACACCATTGAACACCGGAAAGATTGGCCTTTCTATTGCATCGTTAATGTGTTGGTCTGTTCTACTACTTTTTTTTTTAGCTATGACATCGGAAAGACACTGCTTGATATAAGCCTCATAAAAATCTTTGATTCTGATTGATTCAAACCCCCTGTACCAAACAGGAGAATAGACTGAAATAAAGCTCGAAACATACTCTTGTATTCTGACCTATTTAAATGTCAATGAATAGAAAGAACACATCATACGTGTTGATTTTCAACACTGCTAGCTCAAACGCTCGACTCCCTTCCGCTTGCGGCTAATCAGGTTGTGTGACGCACTTCGTTTTCATGTAAACAGGTAGGTGTATTTGAAATAAAACGATGGATACACTGTCTCTTGCAAAAACACACAATAAACAACACACAGCTCAAAAGGAAACACTATTCTTTACTTTTCACAACTTTCCCCAAGATTACAACAGCGTTATTCATAGATATACTGCCTGTGAAAACACACACTTTTTTTTTACTCAGTTGAACTTTCCCACAGGCTTTAAGAGGGGCTGCTGGTACCTACTCACAGCTGAAATCCAAACAGCGAGACTAAAGCCCTAGCCTACAAAACATCCAGAAAAAAAAAATCTTGATACAAAATGACAGAGATGTGAGAAGGTTTGGGAAGGAAGAAAACAATTTACTGTGGGCAGGATTCACAAAGATGACAGACACGTGGAACAGCCTGGCTGGGCATAGCTGGCCAACAACAACAAGAATCAAGGGAAGGCACTGTGCATGAAGTGCTGTCCATTCCCACTCCCGTGTGGTCACTGTCAATGTCAATGCTATGCTCAAGCCTTTTTTTTCTTTTTCTTCTTCTTTTGATAAAAAAAACTACATTCACCTAGTTCCGCATACCTTTCACATCTCTCAAAATTAGAAAGAAGGAAAGCCTTGACTAGAATTAGTAAAATGAAAAACTGCAAAGTTGGCAAGAAATGATGTTGGTCTGACAGCTTGAGGTCCATGCTCACCATTTAAATACAGAAAAGATAAACGACGGACACACAAAGTGTGTCCATGTGCTTGTGTGCCTATATATACATGCATGTGCATGTGTGTGAGTGTGTGTGTTTATGTGTGTATGCATGTGTGTGTATGTGTGGATGTGTGTGTGTGTATGTACGTATGTATGTGTGTATGCGTAAATGTGTGTGTGTGTGTGTGTGTGTGTGTGTGTGTGTGTGTGTGTGTGCTGATGATGTGGGACAAAGGTGCACAGAGAGAGGGATATTATGTTTGTTCTCGTCTGTCCCACAAGCAGCCAGCTTAGCGCTATGCAGAATGGCTTACCAGCAGTGGTATCGTTAATCAACCGCAGACAGTTCAGTCCTGCTGCCACACAGGCATCCAGCAACGCACGGCGCTCACAGTCAGTGAAGTACACAGGAACCTGGAAAGTACAGGTACACTCACAGTCAGTGAAGTACACAGGAACCTGGAAAGTACAGGTACACTCACAGTCCAGTGAAGTACACAGGAACCTGGAAAGTAGAGATAAGCTCACAGTCAGTGAAGTACACAGGCACCTGGAAAGTACAGGTAAGCTCACAGTCAGTGAAGTACACAGGCACCTGGAAAGTACAGGTAAGCTCACAGTCAGTGAAGTACACAGACACATGAAAGTACAGGTCAGCTCACAGTCAGTGAAGTACACAGGCACCTGGAAAGTACAGGTGTAAGGAGCTGTGCTGAACACATGTAAAGGTGGGGGGGGGGGGGGGAGCAGTGTAAGAAGCTGGACTGAAACACTTGTAAAGGGGGAGGGGGGAGGGGGGAGGGGGGGGGGCTTCTGCTCTGAAGTCCATCTCACCCCAGACTTTCCCCCCACATTCTATAAATGATGAACAGTAAAATTTCAATTCACTTCAATTTCTCTGTTACAGCCCTACCCACCACAAATTCAGACACACTTCTTTGAACAAAACTCAGGGGTGGTGATGGGGGTGGGGTGTTTCAAGTACATCTGACAGACATTCAGTGATTCAAGGAAGAAATATGCAAACAAAATAGCATGGACAACGAAAGCTAATTTCATTACTACTCCATACCGAGTATTGTTACACATATTACATCACAATATCAGAAGCTGAGGTGGCTCTCTTTCTTTCCTTTGTTCTTAAATTTCTTTTTCAAAAGACAGAAAAACTGAGCCTCCTCTAAAGAAAAAAACCTCTAGAGGCCAAGGATACAACTGACACTGAAAAAAAAAGCAAACCCATGATGGCAAACCAAAAATAAAGGCAACACACCATCAGAGTGAGTTGAAAAGTGGTGACAGCATCCCCCTCACCCTCACCCTCCCCACCTCCCTCTCCCCCCAAAAAACACATGTTAACCCGTTGAGTGCCTTTAAGCCATCAGCTGACGCCGTAGTAAAAATGTACTTCCAGTGCCTATGGGCCGTCCACTGACGTCATGCATTTTTTCTTGAATTTTCATTCGTTACTATTCCTATCAAAGGACTGAAATAGAGTGTGCGTAGTAAGCCTTATATGTCTACAGTATTAAAAATGATATGCAAATGACCACACATGAGGGGAAAGACCATTTTTTCCTCATCACTGACTGGATGACCAGCCAGCGCTTTGTCTCGCTTGCAAAGATGGCGGCGCAACCTTCGACGAGCGTAGCGACCAAATCAACGTACTTACACAGCTGAGCGGGCTCTGCTAATCATTTTTGATAAAGATAATAATCTTTTATTCAGCGACTCACTCGAGCATGAAGGTGAGATGATGATAGGGATGGAATTGCCGACCATATTCGTCAGTTATTGAGTCGTGCTGTGCGATCTCAAGAGTGTGTTCAGCTGACTGGTTACCAACGTCGAACGAGCTAGCCTAGTGTGTACTCTGCACTGCGTGCGAGTGGGCCAGCGGCGTGTTAGTCAGCGCGAGAGGGAGCGCGGCCTGCTCGCGGCATGACACGGGCAGCAGGAACGGTAGGGAAGAGGAGGAGGAGTGAAGAGAGGGTTGAAGTCCAGCAGGGGGCGTGGTGGGGGGAGGGGGGCGTGGTCGTGAACTGACCTGTCTGCATGAGGTGTGAGCGTCTAGATAGACTTCTAGACTGTTTTACTTTCATTTACAGGTGTCGTGTGACAATACAAACTTTATTTTCAACTTTTCTGCTTTGTGTTCTTTTTTGGATGTGAAGCTGTAGTGGTAAATACATATGTTTTTTGATTGTGCAAAAAAATCCTTCCAAATCTAAATGCCTAAATATTTTTTTACGATCAAAATTAAAACAAAAGAAGCCCAGATTCAAAATCTCCATTCAATTTCCTTCAAAAATCATATATATTTCATTTTTATATCTTTTGTAGTTTCTGAGCTAGAATTTTTTGTTAATCATTACCCCCAAATCGTTAGATTTCCCTGGCACTGGAAAAAATTATTAAAAACAAACAAAAAAAAGAACCACCCCCAACATCTTCATAACCCCAAACAGCGACAGTTCCAAGCAACTAGGTTCACCCAAAGTTGAATCAACTTGCACGACTCTCTGCCAGGCAACACTCACGGAGATGACAGCATCCACCACTTTGGTCTTCAGGTCGTTCTCTGCCGTCTGCTTCAGTTTGGTCAGCAGCATGGCCTGCA